>JH598330.1:98465-119451 GCA_000173235.2 Hyaloperonospora arabidopsidis Emoy2
CATCAGGTGAGCTTGACGCTTGACGCTTTGCTTTAAGATAGAAGGACTGGGCGCTTTGATATGCGCTCAAACAACAGGTAGAATTACTGCATCAGCTCGGCCTCAGGGCAGTTTGTTGCGAAGCACATGTAGACATTGTAGCGCATCATACACGACTGTATACTTCAAGTGACGTATGTGTGTGGTTAGTCTCCGACGTTGTCACTCTGTTGAATGTATCATGGTACTAATGTTGACCTGCAGCTTCAAGCAGCACACAGCAATGCAATGCAATGCATTGAGCACATGTGAGTTGTGCTCAAGCCTATGGTCGTTTTCGTCCAGGGCAGGATCGTGTACCCTGATATATAATCTGCTGACTTCGGATACACTCTGATTGTTGGTTCTTGATTTTTCTTTGAGCCTGGTTCGTGCACAGTGAATCCAATCGTCTTCTTCACGAATCGACAGAACTAGTTGTGCTATGATTTATGATTGTCCGGCACGCAGGACTAGTTTGAGTAAGCGTCACGTCCCTCACTTCTTCTTCAAGGTTTTGGTCCTGAAACTTGCCAAAACCGACTCGTTTTAATACTGCGTCTATGATACAAAAGTTAAATGTTCTAAGTTGTTAGTCAATGCACGGACCACGAGATCCGTGAAGTACTTAGCAAACAAAGATGCATGGTTCATTGAAGCAAGCGACCAAGTGTTCGCAACTGTCGTCGGTAACAGAGCCAATGTAAAGATATGTGTGTTGCAATTTACGAGCTGCAGTACTATTGTATAATAAACTGAACGCCGCGTAGCCCCTAAACGACGAGTACAAGATCGTCAGAGCAGTAAGCAAATTGAGTTCTAAAATTCACTCGCGGATTGTGGTAGTCATAACCCAACGTGCGGTGTGCGGTAAGTAGGACGTTCGACCAGTAGTTGCTCTGTGGTGGATTGAGTGCTTATCTCTTGGGTATTCTTAATAACCCTGCACTTTTTGCGCTGTGTGAATCGCTCTGCGCTTTTGTGTTGGATGCATTGCATTGTAAACGTCATAGGGTTTGATGCTGTTGCTTTAAAGTTGATGCTGAGCTTACAGGTAAATCGCTAAGAGGTAGCTCGGACCTCGATGCGCTAGCAACAGAGATCACTCCGGTGCGCTGCGGCATATGTAGTCTCGAGTGCGATCTAGCGGCACAAGAGCATCCGCATTGCAGTTAGCGCAGTAATATAAGAGTCATGTGCTCGGCAACAGTTTTTGGGGCACGACCGTCGAAAGCAATACTACATGATTACCATTTGCTATGCTCCTTCTAATCTTCGCATGTTCACAATTGTTCTTGTCTGCCTATACCAAACTCTATGTGATTGAAGCTGCTTTCATTGCAAATATGATTGCTGAAAATTGGACAAAGTGCAACCTGTAAGGAAACTACAAGAAATCTGAGAATGGTGACCTGAAACAAGTTGGAAGGCGGTATCCCGTTTTCTCACGTGGACCCAGTTTGTCAAGTGTACAACAATTAGCACTCTGCGTCCGACGCACACGTCCTGGTCGCCACCAACGGCCGCTTATGTGTCTCAACATTATCAATCGATCGATCGATCGTTTTCTCTTCTCACAAAACTCGCTTTCACCTGTAGCTGATAACGTCTTCTAACACACCGGTACCAAATATTGACGGCACTAGCGTCAAGATCCTTGGAGATATCTACCTATCGGCTCATTAACGCCTGGTGACCTGTATGGCGAGGCTCTGGTCAGCTCCATATCCCCGTTCGCGACGACCTTAACATCTGTAGCTGTGAGCTACCTGCCACTTTAATACAAGCCAGAAACACTCGCACACGGGCAGCGTTAAGGTTCCAGTAGATTTGGACGACCTCGTTCTGAATCATTTTCTGGAGCTCTCAGACGTGGTCACTTCTCTTGACGACAACAAAGAACGATACCCCGACCATACTTACATTCAGACATCACAGCCCTGGCTTCTAAAAGGACTGTGGCTGCTACCTCTCTCCCTGCTCTATTTGATCGGTCCATTGTTCTTTACTTTTGCATCACGCATGGTTCTGAGCTTGACGACGTCTTCTTTCAGGAGTTTGACAAAGTTGCACATCGTGATAAGGATAAGTCAAGTCTTTCGAAGGCCTGTATTTGTGCAGCAACACCTAAAAGATTGTTTGATCGAAAAAACTGGGAGTTGAATGCATGCCACAGCGGAGACACCTCACAACCTACATGAACATAGCGACACAAAATTGTTTGAGATAGGCAGTAGTCGCTCAAGGAGAGAGCTTTCTTCGTCTATGTTGACGCTATCAGCATCAAGCGTTACTTAAACACCTCCTGGAGAGAGGACCAAAACCACGCCTTCTACCCTAGAAACTTGAAGCTGCTGAGCTGGTCCATTGGCACTTCAGTCTCCTCACGCTTCTCGAGATTCTTTACTTTGACGCGCTGCTTACTAATTTCTGCCTCTCCGAGAATCACAGCGTAACTGCTGCCATAACGCTCTGCAGTCTGTAGCAACAAGTCACAAGAAGTTAGCAACAGGTTTCCGTGTACTTGATGCTTTATAGAATCATCGTCACCTTCATTTGCTTCTTCATGTTACCACACCCGTGGCAGAAATGAACCACCAAACCACAGCGTCGGAGCACCTGAAACAAACCGTACATACCGTGCATGTTAACCGAACAAGCCCGCAAAAGAACCTTTTGTGAACTACCTTCGCGATACGCATAGCTTCATGAAGCACCCGATTCGAGCTATCACCTACAAGAATGGGGACGACCTGAATACCCAAAAAACGATAATACGAAGTGCGTAAGATTACGGTTGCGTAAACTAAGCGTTAAACGTACCGCAACGGAGAACACCGTCTTGGTTGGCATCTCACGCAGCAGACTCAGCCTATCTACGCCTGCCGCCCAGCCCACGCAAACCGTTGCGTGCCCCCCTAATGACTCTACTAGTCCGTCATAGCAGCCACCCGCAAGCACCGTTATGCCACCATGAGTTGTTCTCTCCTTGTCCGGAGCGTCAGACGTTTGTTGCACAAACTCGAACACAGTGTTGCTGTAGTAGTCCTGGCAGCCATTCAGTATGACGACATCAACACACAGTGAGCTACTCGTAACATCTCTACCGAACACTCAAAAGGCCATTTCCATACTAGTCCTCTCACTAGACGTGGGTTCTGTCGGTAGCTGATACGTAATGCGCTCAGACCCATCAGAACGGCGTCAAACCGCTATAAAGAAGCAACAACACGATATCAGTGTACATCCGACAGGCGGTACGTATATCATCCATTTCATTGCTACCGTTTTTGATTCGTCGGAAAGAAAGTCGCTGAGCTGTGGTGCGTCAGCAACAAGTTTCTGGTCAATTTCACTCTTCGAGTCTAGTATCCGAAGAACGCTTCCTCGTTCGAGGCTGGAAAACACATCGATCAGCTCTGGCTACTGGACAATGCAAGCAGCATCCAACAAGATCAACGCACCGGTTGACGCTATCTGTAGATAATTCATTTCTGTATGCTGAAAAATATACGTCCAGCGCAGCTCGATACCGTGCACGACTATCGTGCCAAAAACGAGTCACTGTGAGCCTTCTTGAGCGTCTCGATTTCCTCGTCGTGCAAACAATGTCATTTGAATGAAGACCTTTCGTAATCACCGAGTGAGTTCAACTCCAACACGACTTTGTCCTGAATGCCCAAAGCATCCAGGACGTCAGCTGCCATGGCAATGACCTGCATTGGCACCAGATCCGTAAGACTACTACAAGGGTCGTTTACTCTGACGCACTTGTTGTACCTCGACATCGACTGATGGGCCTGACGAGCCCACAAATTCCACACCTGGCAAAATAACGCAACGGCGACAACATCAGATCACCTTTCCGACACGTTTTTGTACTGAGAACGCACCAAATTGCTGAAACTCTCGGTATCTCCCGCGCTGAGGACGTTCGTACCTGCACATCCAGCATTGGTCCAACATAATGCGAAACATTTGACGCGTCGATCATATCGTCATCGACAGCATCAAACACTACACACCGGAACATACTCCCCGAGTACGACAGCTTCTGTGGAAGTGAGAAGAGAAGATTGTTGCTAATCAGCGCCCGCACGATGCCTGCACAAAACGTTCTTAACCACTATCAGTCACGAGTTTACAACAGCGAATCAGCGCTCAAAGTGCCAAGAACTCAGCACCAACCTACCAGCAGTGCCTTCAGGCCTCAGAGTAACGCTCTTGCCTGACTTGTCCTCAAACGTGTACATCTCCTGCACACAATCCTTTCAGTACTGACCACCAACGGGCCACGGATCTCCACGCTCACACCTTCTGAATGATGTCGGAGCCATCGCCCAGCGACCGCGAGAACAGGTCCGTGTATTCCAGCAATGGCGTCTGAATCTGAGGAAAAGAAAACCTCTGTATAAGAATACCGGTACACATCCGCCACGTGAGTATTGCATAGACGTACTGAGCGGAATCCATAGCCTTCGACCGTCTGCTGCAGCACTTGCAGCACCTCGCGATGGTGCTGCAATTCATCCACCTGCACGTCCCTTGTTCCCCTTACACGATTGATTTGTTTGGATTTGGAGTTGGTCGTTAGCCAGCGACAGGCCGTGCTCATCCGTGCCATCTCCCCGACTCGGTGCAGCTTTTGCATTGGCATTTCGGGTATTAGTTTCGAGATACGATGATTGTCATAGTTGATATTCAGCCGCCATGAACAGATGCGTATACCGGTATCTAAATAGTTAAAGCAGATCGATGAGCGGGTGCGGGTTTACAGCCATATTTACTATGTGGTGTTTTTAGAGTCGGTATGTACTACTACCAGATCGGGCCAGGTATCAATACTGGGAAATCATGCATGCGGAGGTATAAGTACGTGGAAAAGGTTTATGTACTGTATTGCCACGAGTAAGTCGCAATACCGGCACCAACCAGATGCAAAAGTCGCAATAACATAACTACGAAGACCACTATACCCGTATTGCCGTCACATTCTTTGAGAAGAACGAACACGAAATAAATACTGATGAACTCCCAGCACTCAGTAATTAACGGTAAACTAGCGAGCGGCGCAGCCGAATGTGCCGAGGGTTTGACCCGATTGAACGTTTCGCATGTACGCACATATGTTCGGACCCATTTGTATAGTTTGGACCACCAGTAGTGTTGTCTCACAGCGCCTTCAGTCTTTTAGCGGACCACTTATCCACTGAAAGCATTATCATGGGCCTCAACGAGGATTCGATATTTTAAATTCTCATTGTGAGGGGCATCAATGCGAGAAGCACCCGTTACATCTGTGCGACAGCTCAAGAGACCATTATTGATGGAATGTCGATGTAGGCTGGCACGCAACCGTGTCGATAACGATATGTTCGAGTCTTGTACTCTTCACTCCCAAGGGCATGGAACAATGCCACACATTGAGAATACCGAGGATATGCCACACGAATAAACATCTCAATAGGAGACGACAGGGTCTTGACTTGATGAAGATCATAATCGGGACGGGTAGATAGGGCATCTGCTAGCACATTTTGTTTGCGCGGTTTGTACTTGACCTCGAAGTCATAATTCGCAAATAAGGAAAGCCATCGCCATTCTCTGAGAGAGGTGAGGCGACTGTGTCGCCGTGCGCAATGACGCATGATCCGTGTGAACGACGAATGGCTTGAAGCCAAGCAGGTGAACTCTAAGTTTGACGAGAGCATACTCTATATCAAGTGACTCTTTGTCATGAACGGGATAGATTTTCCAGCAGGTTTGAGGTGACGAGATTCATCTGTTTGGAACATGGTGCTGCCTATGGAAAAGTCGGTTGCGTCGCAGACGACACTAAAATGTACTCAGGATTTGGCAACGCCAAAATGGGAGCATGTGGAGACTATCCTTTACTACTCGATATGAGTTAGCATGGATGTTTTCCTAGCGCCAACCGGCGTTCTTCTTAAGGATATTTGTTAGTGGCCAAGCCATTTCAGCGTAATTTTCACTATCTTTAGGAAAGTAATTGGAAAGGCCAAGTCACTTATGCAAGTCTTTTTAATTATTATAAATCGGCCAGCCAACTATAGCCTTCATCTCATCTGGGTCATCTCTGAGTCCGCGCTTACCAATAAAACATCCTAGAAAAGGAATCTTACGTGTAGTAAAGATGCATTTAGACGCGTTTGCGTACAATTCATTCGTGCGCATGCACTCGAGCACGGATCGCAGATGACCATTGTGGTTTCCAACACCCGATCGGCCTTGCTTGACACGACCTCGGACAAAAATGTCATTAAAGTCTGTCTATGCATAATACCGATGGGTACGAAAACGTTGCGTCACCAGACAATGAAATGTAGCCGGCACGTTAGATAGCTCGTTGGATATCACCAGCCATTCCCATAGCATACCACTCGGAGTGCTCGCGGCCGTCAGCGGAATATCACTCTCTCACATGAGCAATTGGTAATATCCATCGAAAAAGTCGAGTGCACTATACATAGTACAACCAACCATGTTGTTTTGAAGAACATCCTTCCTAGGAATGGGCGTCTGTGCCGAATAGTGGCCGCATTAAGCATATTATAAGAATTCACAATGTGCCACTTGTCGTTCGGCTTTTTGACGCAAAATGTCGGTATTGAATGTGAAAATTTACCTCACTTACCATTCCTGCCTCGTGCTTGGTACGGAAGAATACATCAATGACATCACATTGTTCGTTTGCAAAGGTCCACTGTAGTTCAACACAATGTTTGGTACCAGGAACCAAGTCAATTTCATGACGGACACCACTATCTGGGAGTAAAACAGAGTTTGGGTCGTGACTCACTACATCTTGGATTTTTGACCGAAGGATGAAAGGGATCGTGATGACTTTTAAATATTGATGACCCGCTACACGCACTAAGTGACGCTTATGTGTACATTAAAACATCTTCGTCCAGAAGCGAAGAAAAAATCAATACTATGATGTCGGGTCGAATGACTCCCGCTTCTAAAAGGTCGCCATGCTTTAGTGAGTGACTAAACTCATCGACTTACAACTCTTCAAGTTCTATCAAAGCGCCTATCGAAGGTATATCGTCAAGACTAGTCTTACCATCCCATGTGCCGGTCACTCCATTAAAAGTGTATACAGTTGAAAGACACTATCACTCTGTGAAATAACACACGCTTCGTGGCACGCTGCAGCCACCGAGGATAAGTCTACACTTAATAAGGAAATTAAATTGGCTGTCTCTTCTTAAGTAATAATACCATCATCAATATGAATCTGCTCTACACTAGATCTGAGGTCACTGTCGACATCCAATGACGAGTCATTTGACTCTAACTCGCGATCACGTGGATTACGTGCCACTTCACGCACACCCGCTAAATCGGGCTCGGGATGTCTTGGTTTCTCACCAACAACGTCAACATTGACATTCAGCGCGCATCTATCACAATCGAAGTCACTCAGTGGATACATGCATGTCACTCCACGCTCATCTGATGGGTCCAACCCTCGATGACTTGACGCTTGGTCGACAATGCTTTCATCATTCCGTGAGTCGTTCTTACAACGAATATCGCTCAATAGGGATACGTCCCATCCTACTATCACATAACGAGCGTTGCTCAATACTCGTGTCTTTGATATAGTCAGAATCAACGAGTTCCGACATTCAGATGTCCAGCACACTGACATTCTAAGCAGGTGGCTCGCACCATAGCAGTTATGATTCCTAGCAGAGGTGGGTTCATGACTCTCCAAAGCTCCGCCAGGGGCAGTGCGCGTTGCGCGTAATGTTTTTGACCTCCAGTCGATCCATGGTTCGTGGCCTTCAGGCCAGGACATACCAAGAATGAAACGTATCTCGAGTCCAAATTAAGGACTAAGCAGCGTTCGATACCATCAAAATCGAAAAACTTCACACCCAAGTTTACAGGAACTTTGGGCACGGTGAATAGAGTTCCTATCAACAAGCGAACAGTGATCGTATTACCCTTGTGCGCTTTTAGCGCCTTAACATAACGTGGATTCCCTTCTAGGGAACAGCGTCTGACATAATTACCGGATGCTCCGGAGTCGATCAAAATCGACCAGGGTTTGTCAACGCCCTTAACAGTCGCCTTTGCGACCAACAAGCCTGGCTTGTATTCACGTCCCGTGTTAGAGTGCACGGGACTCCTTGGGGATAAATTTAGTTCTCCACTACATCCTAGAGGCTCAACAGAACCGAGTTCTTCTCCAGCAGGGCGCCCCGCGCCTACTGGGAGTTCACGTTTTCCTGCACCGTACCAGACTTCTGGTTAGCGGCGGAAGATCGGCCTAGAGTAGCTGGTGTGACCTACAAAGGACAATTAGGTCGCAGATGCTTTGTGCTTCCGCACGTGAAACATCGTCGAGTGTTTCGATATTTTTCTACAGCTTAAAGCTCTGCTTCTTCGTCCGTCTCGGCGGGACTGAGGTCCACAGGCTCCGGCGGATTAAATGAACTAAATGAGTTTGCCGAGTTTGGGTTGTATCCATGGGTGCCAAAGCGGGCTGCCTTAAAGTTGGACTCAGCGTTCAACATAATATCCACATCCGCCTCAAAGGAGGTGGGGTGTACCCGGTATACTTCCGTTTAAGCCACGCCCGTGCCTCCATGAAGACGGTAACCAAATCCCATTCTGATAAGGGATCAAGCTTCACGGCAGCGATTAGAGTACTCAGTTCCTGTACATAGTCCGACAGTTCTTTCTTGCCTTGACGGGCAGATAGGAAACGAGAACGCACTCGGTATGACTAATTAGGCGGAGCAAACACCCGAATTATTTGCTGTTTTAGCAAATATCATGTGGGGAAAGCTTCGTCTGTCGGCGTGGACACGTGAGAGCCCATTCTCTGGCTTGACCACCTAGTTTTGAGAGAGCCACCCCAACTCGCTGTTGCTCCGAACGGAGCATAGAGGAGTTCATGGCCATTTCCACCTCTCTGATCCACAGGATGATATTCTTCCCTTCTTTTCCCTCGAATGTCTTTATAGTCAAGATAAGGAGGCGAGCCCTTGGCTCTTCACCGGGTCAGGAAAATATCGAGTAGGCATAGCCGATATCAAATGGTCGTGTGCTTGGCCAATCGAAGTGGACTCAAACTGCATAAAAGCGTCAGACGTGCACGAATCACGTCAGGGCCTTGTGCGAGGATTAAATCCACTTGTTTGTTCCCGACTAGCGCTCTGAGGTTTTTCAGTGCTAAGCCATGGGCGTCGAAGAGGTTTATCTTTGTTTCCATTATTAGAGAGGAACAGTCCTTAACAGACTCAGGTTTAGATTGATTACAAGTGCTACGAAGTGTAGCGGAGCTACCCTTACTCCTTCGTCAGAGGAAGACTTCTAGGGTCTCGTAGCATATTAAACTAAACGGGTATCGCTTAAAGGGTCTCAAGTCCTTACAGACTTAGTGAGACTTAACTCTAAGTGTATGTACAAGCTCGTGAGCTTGTAGTCCTGATTCAGGGGACTACGACTCAAAGGAATTACGTGGCACTAATGCCCAAGAGTACTTAGCCTTAATAAAGGCTCTTAACTCTTAAGATCAAGACGTCTTAGAAAGAAACGTGTCTGAAATTGATCGAAAGGGGAACTGAGTTTATTTACTGATCTATAGCGATTATAAACCTCACTTACATATTTAACCTTGAAACTATTCTACCTATTCAAGAAGTCCTGGTGGGGGTTCTTCTGATGCTACCACAAAAAACTACGCCTTACTTTGAAGACACTATTATGACAGATACGATCTATCCGTAATCGATAAGATACGGCCGCTAGCGTGTGTGATACAATAAACGCCTATCGATTCCACTGATCCCTTTGTGTCTATCGCACCAGCGTATCTGGTTATGATAACCATTTGTGCAACCCCGTTACAAGTTGGGTAAAACGGGTTCAGAATCGGGTCGCTATACAGTCAGCTCCCTCTATAAAATCCCTGTTTGTCCACTCCCAATTTGGATCTTATAGAAGGAGAATGTTATATCAGGGGATGTTATAGAGGGAGCTGACTGTATAACATCCCTTTTTGTCCACCCCCAATTTGGATTTTTTAGAGGGAGGATGTTATATCAGGGGATATCATAGAGGGAGCTGACTTTATAGCGAATTGAAATTAGAAACGAATCTCCGCCAAAACTGAGATATAGGTTCTATTAGGCCTGGTTCAACCCGTTACCATCTCTATTTGTCACCCCACAAACTACATAAGAATGTTGAAAATCAATCGCTAGTTAGTCACTCTTACATGTCGTAATAAGGGCAATTTAGTATTTTGCCGTCATTGTATGTAAATAAAGCTAGGCGTACCTTGTACGTTGTACTAAGTACGATGTAGTCTGTCACTAGGGCTCCGTCTTGCAACGTCCCATCCCGTGCGTCCTGCACATCCTGCACAATATAATTATCTTAGTATTAGATAGGGGGCAAGCTCTGGAGCTTGCCCTTTGATATAAGTGATTCAGTTCAAAGAACTGAATCAAATTGCCCAACACTATACAACAGCAGCAGTCACTGAAGAATGAATATGATGCTGTTAATGTCTGTATTAACTCAGTACAGTATGGTAGGGCAACACGATCAGCCTTTGCTTATGAGCGTCCAGAATTTGCTTATGTGATCATATTCACCTTAGATCGATTTAAGCCAATCAGGTGCGTGCATCACAATAATGACCTATCCAGAGAGTGACACCTATCAAGCTTATCGACCTATGACGGGGGACAGGATAGATCGTATTTAGTACGAGTCAGGTACACCTAACTGCGTTATTTACAGACACACAGACACACACAGGTAAGAACGATCTAAAAGTTCGGCATTCAACCATGCACACATTCACTAATAGCTTTACCCTTCGGCCTCGCAATAATTCTATAGACATCAAGGGAGTGTAAAATGAAAGCGTCATCCATTTTATATGTATTCATCGTCAACTTCGGTATTCATTGTCATTTTATGACCTTTCTGTTAAGGCATGAATCTAGGCATTATATATACTTGTAAAGAGGAGTTGGTTGCCCCTAGCGACGATACGATGGACATAGTTAGCCTACTGGGGCCTCGAGACGTTAATTTATTGTAAAGGTGAGTTTCTTGTAGTCACTCGATTGCTCAAAAGCCTCGCCAAGAGGTTGGTCTATTCTACCAAACGTCAAAATCGCCTATGAGAAATCGCAATAGCTTGAAAATTTTGGCCGAAATATGCTTAACGACGTCGCTACTCACTAGAACTCTACTGCATTGATGTTGATATATGTGGTAAATTTTAATTGCGAGCCTGAAGGGTGAAGCTATTAGTGAGTGTGCACAAGGTTGTATACCGAACATTTTAATCGTACTTATCTCTGTGTGTCTGTAAATAACGCGGTTATGTGTAGCTTACACGTACTAAGTGCATCTAGCCTGTCCCCACTGTAACGGGGCACACCTTATTCAACTAACTGAATAAACCTTGCACTGCTGACAGTGCAAGGAGTTGTGCGTCCGACTACCTCACGTACACGTACGTGCAGAGGAAGATTGCTATACGGAGTAAGAGTACTCAGTAAAGGTAAAAAGTAGAACTGTATTTAGTATAGTTAATCCTTTTAATAAATCCCTATTTGACTTCATTTAACTATGTCTAAATACAAACATGTATTGTAACTATCTGCGCACCACTCATTGCGTGCTTCTGTCGTGGCTAGACTTTATTGGTTGATATCTCGATCCTATATCAATCAATGAGCAGTGTGTTACACCTGCGAGGCAATATTATCTATTAGGATAATATTGTGAGAATATTGTGTTTGTCCTAACATGATATTCCTACTTGATAATTACCTTATGTAAATTATCATGTAACGGAGGCACCCCGTTACACCCACCACATATGTATCTAAGTATATCCGAAGTCACTCTTTGGGTAGGTCACTATTGTGGCACACGCTTGTGATTGGCTTATAATCGATCAAAGGTGAATATGATCACATAGTCAAATGCTAGACGCTCATCAACAAAGGCTTATCGCGTTGCCCTAGCCTACTGTACTGGGTCGATACATACATTAACAGCATCATACTCCTTCTCCAGTGACTGTTGTTGTATGGTGTTTTGCAACTTGATTCAGTTCTCCGAACTGGATTACTTCAATCAAAAGGGCGAGCTCCAGAGCTTGCTCCCCTATCTTATAAAGGGTGACCTTCAGAGCTTGCTTCCCTACTTTATAAAGTGTGACCTCCAGAGCTTGCTCCCCTACTTTATAAAGTGTGACCTCCAGAGCTTGCTCCCCTATCTTATATAAAAACAACTTGATCTGGAAAAGTGCACTGCATCCAAATAATTCGTTAAGAGGCAAATGGAATTAGTTAATTTTACGGCAGAGTGCTGTCAGTCAAAACGGCGTGCCCTTTACATCTCTCATCAATAACTGCCATGGTGTTTTCTTGCAACTTCATGTTTCCGTTAAGTTGTGTTCCTTACATCAACTGAAGTTTCATTCGTGTAACACTCGCTGCATCTCTTCCATTCGTGCTGTCCTTATGGTGCTTAAAATAGTGCGTCGCTCCGTGCAGCAGCTCTGTCAATCGGCCACGTCTGCTGCCAGTCATCGCAATGCCGTCTCTTCTTCAACCTGTTTAACCAGGACAGCATCGAGTCTCGCTCTCGCTCCCGCTCGTGCTGCAGTCCGCACTATTCAGCAGCCAGAACACGTCAGAGCAGATCCGACGGGTGTTGTCGCTGGGATCGCTATTGTAGGTGCCCTTGTTGGCGTAGGAAAAATGTGGTGGGATGCTTCATCAGCAACAGGAGATTCAGAGCCTGAAGCTTTGCAGGACATCTCGCAGAAGGAGATTGGGCTCTTTTTCGAGGAGCTCACGGCAGCGGTCAAGGAGCTGTTTGTACGTGGACTTTAGTAGTGTGCATTGATGTGTTGAAAATGATAGAGGAGGAAGAGGAGGGTCGATGGTGTTGTGTGTTGATCTTGCTGTATGTGTGATAGACGAAACTGCCTGAGATTGAGAATGCACTGCGTGCTTACGTGGAGGAAAACAAGCACAAGCTCAGTGACGCTGAATTCAGGCAGGCAGTGTTATCGCAGCTGTATCAGATGATGGAGGCACTTGAGCAGCAGGTCGTTGGCAAGCGCAAGTGGAGCCGTCCGAGTTTGGAGTTTGCGCTCGAGAAGTTTGCCCAGGACGCTGAAGTCTTGAAGTTGCAAGACGAATTAAACAAACTTATGCAGACGTAAGTGGAAAATTACTACGTATAGGGGTGGATTCAGCCGCAAGACCTGACTCTTTGTTTGACGACAGTGTCTTCCCTGCGCCAACGCCTGTAGAGGTTCCTGAGGACCTTACTGCTGACAAGACGTTGGCGATTCTAGAAGCGATGGTGGCTGGCATGGAAAAAGCCATGTCGGACATGTTTGCCCACGCGCGAGCTGAGGGCATTAGCGATGCAATGAAAGCTATGGAGGAGTTTCAGTCTCTGTACATGGCGCACGTGGAGCAGATGACGCAGGCACAGATGAAACTGCACGGCATCTCGCAAGAGGTATACCGTATCTGCTATGAGCTTGACAGTTTTGTTGGCATTGACACGGTTTTGGTTGACTGTAATATGTGCATTTCAGATTTTCACGGCAGCGTTGCAGAAGCACCACACTGAAAATGAGCAGTTCCGACAGCAGGTTGAGCAGATCTACGCTCAGCAGGCGAAGGCGTACGTTTGATTATTATTGAGCGTGAGCTTGCGTTGCTTGCTCTAACGTTGCCCTGCTGCTATATTGACTGTGGCGCATGTTCAGTTTTGAGAAAATGGGTCTACCTGTAGAGATTCAGTAGACGGCATTTGTGGAGACTGACATCTAACCGGGCGTGGTGTTGATATGCGCAGTGTATCACTTTTGTGCACTATTTGGAGCGGCTTGCGGGTGTCGAAGCGTTGAGTTAGATGGGGACTACAAGGTAGACATGCATCCACTCATTCAATACAAGCCAAGCAGTCATTTGGTAAAGAAGCAGCAAAGTTGTTCATCTTGTTAATTTTGCTCAAGTCATCTCGGCGTGTTTCCACGCATGGATGCTCGCTCACCCACGTCAATATTGCCAGTATCTTTAACTATCCCACATGGAATACGTCCAGAAGTAGTACACCAGCATCATCTTACTTGCCACCAAGGATACCGACCGTGCGGCCACGACGGCCAGTAGTCTTCGTGTGCTGGCCACGCACCTTGAGTCCCCACCAATGACGGAGACCACGGTGGGCGTAAATCTTCTTGAGACGCTCATAGTCTTCGCGCCACTTGCCCTGCAAGTTATTGGCGACGATCTGCGAGTGTTTGCCCGTCTTAAAGTCCTTCTGTCTGTTAAGAAACCACACGGGGATCTTGAACTGCAACGGGTTCTGGATAATGGCCACCACGCGCTCAATCTCGTCGTTCGTGAGCTCTCCGGCGCGCTTGGTGACGTCCACCTCAGCCTTCTTGCACACCATGACGGAGAACCGGCGACCCACGCCCTGGATAGCGGTCAGCGCGACCCAGACCTTACGACGGCCATCGATGTTGGTGTTGAGGATACGCAGAATGTGCTGGAAGTCGGGGCTGATGACAAGCGACTGAAATGAGAGTAGCAAAAAATACATATTAGCGATCCTACTTTTATATAATCAGCTTCGTTTTACACGAGCGCAAGGCAAGGGTGAAGAGGCACGCGTTTGCAACGACAGTCGCATTTTGACATGGCATTTAGACGTCTTTCTTGGCCGTCTCTTTCTGCTACAATACATTGCGTATGTATGCCTGTTGCGCACGCCTGCCCGCGAGCGGTGGAACACTTACCATGGTGAACGAATGCTTTTGCTTCTGGTGGTGGGAAAGCGTGTGCTATCCGTTTGGTCGTTGAAACTCACTTGTGTTTACTATGCACTTACAAACGACTGGTAGTCGAGACGCGGTGCGCAGGCAGCCAGTAATGCACTCGATTCCTTTCTAACCAATCAACAAGCGACGTCACTTGTCGCACCCTTTTGCTCTATGTGTATCATATTCCACAGGATATTCAAACCTACGTTCCCTTTCACTTAACGATTACGTTTTCTTGCAATCCCAACGTGCTACTTCACCCCAACAGATCTTTCCCCCACTTGGATAAGCCAAAAGCTCACGGACAAAATGACCGACTTTCGCCGCACGCAGAACACCTTTGGCGACGCGTTTCCGACTGCAGAGCAGGTGCACGGCGGCTTCAACTTTGACAACTGCCGCCGCAATGAGATGCTGCTGAATCAGGCGGGCGGCAAACAAAGCATCAAGGCCATGAAGACTGGCACGACGATCGTTGGTGTCGTCTACAAGGCAAGCAGCTGCATTAATAATTAGAATGACCATCACTCTATCTGAAAAACGAATCTAATTGGTGCTTATATTGGTCCCTGATTTTGTGTTCACACACTATTTTTATGTGATCTGTTCAGGACGGTGTAGTGCTTGGAGCGGATACGCGCTCGACGGGCGGCTCAATCGTCATGGACAAGAACTGTGAAAAGATCCACTACATTGCACCCAACATTTACTGCTGTGGTGCTGGCACTGCTGCTGATACGGAGAACACGACCGCGCTTATCTCGTCGCAGTTGGAGCTGCACCGTCTGGTCTGGTTTATTAGTCATACACAATGGCAAGCGGGCTTGAGACGCTGTTGCTGATGTCGTGATGTGGACTCTCTTTATGTCGACAGAACACAAGCACGCAGTCACGAGTGGTGACGGCCATGACGCTATTGAAGCGGATGTTGTTCCAGTACCAGGGCCACGTCTCGGCGGCTCTGGTTCTTGGAGGCGTCGACGTTACGGGTCCACACCTCTACACGATTTACCCCCATGGAAGGTACAAGCCCTGGACAGATGTTTTTGTGTTATATTGAAGCTAAGATGGATTATTATGCTGTGTATTGGATACAACAGCACGGACAAGCTGCCGTTTGTGACCATGGGTTCAGGGAGTTTAGCGGCCATGTCCGTTTTCGAGCACGGTTATAAGGACGACATGACAGTAAGGCATTCGTAGGTTGAAGCGAGTGGGTAGGTGTGTGAGGTGTTGAAATATCTTCTTACGTCGGTTCTTTGATAGGAGAACGAAGCGAAGACGCTGGTGCAAGATGCTATCTTGGCTGGTATTTTCAATGACCTAGGCTCGGGTAGCAATGTCGACGTGACGACGATCAAGAAAGTCAATGACAAGGTGGAAGTGGTTAAGGAGTTTAACTGTATCAAGCCGAACGAGGTGTCGGAGCTGCGTTCGCAGATCGACCGCAACATCGTCACGCACATCCCGCGCGGAGCTACTCGTGCGTTACCCAGTATTGCTGCTATATAGCTTGCAGATGTGCTGATTAGTCGTTCTTGTGCTATTTCGTAGATGTGCTGAGCTCCAAGACAGAGCTGTTCCCTGCTGACATTGTCGTCGAGGAGGCCACGCCCATGGACTTGTAGACGCAGTTCGTCGTTCTAGCGTCTGGACGATTTGATCGTTACTGAATTGACTATTCGCAAACGAAAAGTAGTGACTGTGTACGTTGGCAATTTCATTGCAGCTCGGCTACTCTTTCAACTATTAGTCCTCATGCACCTCGGGCATGATCATATCCGCTGTCAACTGCAGCTTTTCGACAACTTCCGTGGGAATTGCAAAAGTCGGGTGGATCTGGCGGATACCTTCATACTCTGGATGCGTTTCCTTCTCGCGGTCAAAGTAGCCGAGCATGCACAATCCAGCGATACCAAAGAATGTATGGAACACGTCGGCTACGTTTCCTGGCCGGTCCGCGATCCCTCCATCCTCGGGGTCCTGGCATGCTAGAATGAACTCAATGAGCTTTTCCTTGCTTATCCAGTCCAGTTTACCGATCATAATGAGTGACGCGATGTTCCACCAGCTGTAGCACACGTCAGCCTGCTTCTCCGGTCGTCCATTCAGTCCGCCCGAGTCACATTGTCGCTCACAGAGCCACCAGCCAAGCAGTTCATCATCCACGTACTGATCCAGCGCAAACCCCATTGACAGAGCACTCACTGCCGTGAAAATGTGTCCTCCATGTGATTCACAGCCTGGCATGTTGCCAAAGCCGCCGTCAAAGTTGCGGCACTTGTCGACGTAGGCCACAGCAGTCTCGACATTCACGAGGTCCAATTTTTCCAAGATCTTGAGTGCCGACAGCGCACAGTACGTGAACTTGGTGTCGATTTCCTGCCACTCGTCGCCACCAAAAGAGCCGTCACTTTGTTGCAGCGACGCCACGAACACCGCGCACTTGTCCCTCTGGATCCGTTCCAGAGCTCCCAGCATCGCCAGCACCAGCAGAGCGTGCAGCGTATACAGAAGATGGCGGTCGTGGCCGATATTACCCGAGAAACCTCCGTCCGGATGCTCGCATTGGAGCACCCAGTCCACGATTTCAGATGGCTTCATCTCTTCCTCCCTGTGAAGTAGCGCCATGGCCCCCACGCCCCAGTATAAGCCACTGACGCGCATGTGCTCCGTCATGCACGACTCAAAGTCCTCCTTTTTGTTCTTGAGACTCACTAGATACTTAACGTGCAAGTCGAGATGGAAGGCCAGAGCCTGTGACGAGCTCTCCTCCGTGTCGGAGCTATTCATTTGCTTGTTTGAATATGAAGGAGATTGCTGACGTTATTTGTTTTAAAAGGTAGCTGCACAGGATCGGGACGGTTTTATCAGTACTTTGCGCGTTGGTACACCGACGTTATGACGAACTCTGTGACGTACTTTCGATTCTAATCTTGGGGTCAGTGAAGAATTGCAGTTTCTGCAGCAGTAGGACAACAACTACACATAGCATTGTTCTTTCCTCATTGTCTCGAGTCGACCATGACGACAACAGCCACGTGCACGACACATAAACTGCCATCTTTGTAAGTATACCCAACTTTCATGTAAAATTCTCAGTATCTTTTCAAAATGTTATCCATTGAAGATATATTTCAACGGAAAGAAAGTACGTTTTGCAAAATATAAGGTTAGTGATTCGAATCCAATTATCTCCATACTCTTATTTGTATTATCAAAACTTGTACCCAAAAAATTAAATGAATAGGTAGTCACTAATAAGCCTTCAATTTTCGATAACGAGCCTTTACGCCATACATCAAACAAGTAATTGGATTCGGAAGCTTTTAAATTATAAAATTGTATAGTTGTTCTTTTGTGCTCCTAATTCCTAATTTTTATCAGCCGATCTCTACGACACATTGTCACGATACCGTCACTTCTCCTCCCGCTCCTTAGGCGATGCAATGGGGTGCCTCCATTCATACGCGCTGAGAACCTGTTCGTGTTGGAAAAGAGTGTCGACGTAAGTACGATTGCGCGTAAGGCGCGCCGGACGGCTATGGGAAGTGCGGCTGCTGACTTGGTGTTCGAAATTGTGATACATTGTGCGACTCGATTTGAGTCTTTTACAGATTGAGTGGGCAAGGGAAGTGGGTAAAAAGTAGGTAAAGACATAAAGAAAGATAAATGACAGAATCATTTTACTCCAGTGCTTAAGACTACCCCTATACCAAAATGGAACAGGTTATGAGCCCAAGCGGCTTGGCTTCTTAACTGCGCTGCTCGCTGGAACGTGCGCCGGGGGTATGTCGTATAAGACGTCGCAAAGGGACGGTCGACGATAGTAAATCGCAAGAGCGCACGGCGATAAGCAGGTGCTATTTACGTTCTCGAACGGGACGGCCAAGTTCTGCAACAAGGAAGGTAATGTCAAGTGAACTGATGATGAGCAAGTTATCAGTGTCATAAAAAAGAGAGAACAACGGAAAAGCTTAACGACGGCTGCATAATGTCAAGATGTGACATGGTGCTAGACGATGGGAAAACCGGGATACCTGGAACGGTCGGTATCATCGAGGTTGGACGGAGCGCAGGTGGAGAGGCTAAATTTACGATATACAGAGATCGGAATACAGTAATGGACATCACCAGCGGATGGATGCTCAATGGTCTACATCTCATGTCGTTGTGGGGGGTGTTGGAAAGTGCAAGTTGCACTTGGTAAGACGTCAGAGTTCAATCTACGCCACGACACATGGATTGTTCTATAGACCTATGGCAATGTAAATCTATCAGATCCATAAAAGATCCTAGAACCTCTAGTCTATCTCATTTCTATACAATTCCTACAACGATCTAAGATCTATAAGTTTCACAAAAGAATCGAGAAGGCCTTAGCACAACCCATGTATCCTGGCGTAGGTTGAAGCTCTGGCGTCGATACCAAGTGCAACTTGCACTTTCCAGAACTCTCCGTGAGACAACCAGATTCCATGATAGAAGGGGAAGTGAGAGACTGCGGGAAGTATAATCGCTTGATGGGTTGAACAAGCATGACTAGTATACCTGATTGGTGAGAGAACTGTGTACTTGCTCACACGTCGCAGACTTGAAACGAGGCATATAATGGGTCGAAGCAAAGGCATGAGCGAGGCCGACTTCATTCTGAGAAACTCGACCCAAGACACACTTGATTGTGTGAGAATACCAACCGGTATCATTTGACGACTAGACCAGTTTCATTCATGGTGAGTCCATGACTGCATTTCCCGTTATATCGACATCTTTATTTCTAACGTTTCTCTACTGTGTGAATACGGTTACTAGTGGATTGTTACTGAGATCCAGAACTTGTGCGAGCCCATTGGAAGGAGCATCCGTCGCGTACTGAGTGTGGTGTCGGTGACTGCTTCCGAAACACGCGTCGAGGTCACGCTTCTACTGTGTAAATACCATTGCCTCGTGTTCGAGGACCCACCTACCCAAAGCGCACAAGGCTATAGTAGGTTTCAGCCGGTGGCTCGCAGACTTACTTGCGGGCACAAACTCTAAAGGCATTGGATATGTTTCGTCGCACGGTGAGGTCTCTGCGCTACAAGCTTGACGCCTCGTGACGAGAGTACATATCGAGGACCACCTTTTGTTACCACGATCGCGGTGTGAGTACCCGGACAGTCTGCGCTGGCAGACCGCACTCGAACACCAGGAAATGTGCTTTTTCCTCTACCGATAAGACTTGAACAGTCACGTCTTATCGGAACGACGATAAGCGAGACGCCTCAGTATATTCGGGCACAAAGCCGACCCTTCTTGTCGCGAATGAAGTCGGCGTTATGAGGCAAGCTTTTACATGCAGAATAAGCCGAAGTGTTGGAAATCCAATTCCAGTATCAGAGCGTGACGAGCACGGCACAAGTTGCATGAACTTGTTTACGGTCGCATATTGTATCGCGCTCCCACCGTGACGGGTCGTTTCAAACATGAAGAGGTACGCCCCTTCAGAATTTCTGCCAGTTCGCCAGTCGTTATCTATCGGTCCGTCATGGGCCTCTGTACCAGAGCCCTTCCTTTGACGAATTCTCTCCATCGAGACTTCCTCATTCATGCAGTGACCACCCACGGTTTGGTGCGTTTGACGTGCCACATCGTGCGCACCATGAGACGACTTTTGGCGCCCACAAAGCTACATAGTCAGTATTCTCTGTTCAAGCTGGATAAGAGCGGGTAAACAATTGCCGAGTCTAGCAAGATCATCCACTATGACTCGTTTCCATTTCACGTAGTCACCTCAAAGGGGGGTTGAACGTCTTGAAAAGATGCGGATTCCAATGGGCCAACTTGCCATCATCATCAATAGCTCTGTGCCCCACAGGCAACTAGCATTCATGTAGTTAACTGCTTCTACTTAGACCTTCCACTGCCATCAGAACTTATCGTGGCTAGCTAGTCTCATCTATAACAATCCGGACGCGATCACACCATAGCACATTATAGAATTGACGCATAGACAATCGCACCAAGAAATGGTGCGACTGTTCACATACCATTTCGTTCGTGTCTTTCTTCTGCAGCGATACAAACATAGTTAGGATTAGTCGGCCACCTACTACAAAGCAA
>JH598330.1:129085-170344 GCA_000173235.2 Hyaloperonospora arabidopsidis Emoy2
AGTGCATTCCCAGCAGTCGACATACATAAATGATTACATCGCGACTTACAGTCACAAATGAGGAACGTGGACAACATTGGAGTCTGCCACAAGCTATGTTATAAATCTCATTTGCTCAGTATACCATGGCGTTATATATGCTCTCAAAATTCGGACCAGTGCAGTGAATGCAACGCACACTCACTCCACACGTCACGGCTCTGTTTGGCAATCATACAGACCATGACAACAAAGATAGTCCATCAATGCATACAAATCTTTAACCCAAGCAAGCTCTCAGTTCACCTGATTGACCTTACGCTGCGGAATGTTTCGATGTTATGAGGCGAACAATGTGTGGTGTCGATAGTAGCGCCGAGTGAATCTGTTTTTTCTCTTGTTGTCAGGCAATAATACGTCAAGCAGTCAGAGATGATCGTGTTAAACGGCAAGCAGTCAGCGATTGTGGTGGCAAATTAATAGAGACGGATTGGAAAGAAGTTACGGTGCTGACACTGTTGCTTGCATTATTTTTCGTGATCGTTAATCGAAACAGCAGCAAAAGTAACGACACGAATTACTCGGATCCGACTTCCCGCATGATTGAGATTCAGCAGGACCGGCAAGTTCCTGTGACGTGCAGCTGCTATTGATGATAACTTAGCAGTAATACAGACCGCCAAAAGGAATGCCGAGGCCGCATCCACCACCGATGAGACCCGAACTAGTGTTCGCCAGCACGCGTACATTGTCCACCGCCGCAGTCTTCTCACATGTATTGAAATAACCATGTCGTCTTTTAGTTGCTTCGAAACCATCGTTGGCTTGCCAGGAACGTCCTACCAGTCATAACTGTTCCGTGCATCGCCGATGTGCTCCACTTTATTACTACGCCTCGCAGTGCTAACATGATTTCCACTGCGGCGAGCGAGATGAGATAAGTACCACACCTATCGTCTACTTATCAGGATAACACTCATTAAATGACTTTTTAAGCGCACATCGGATAGCATCACGTATTCGTGGTGATCTTTTACGTCATTCAGCGTCTTTTTAGGTATCCCAAAGTGACATACGTCTTTGAAGAGATGAGGCCAAGCTGCACTCGCACCACTTCTGGCCCAGTTGCATTGCAATTAGTGTGACAAAAAGGTGTCACTTGTTCTCTCGATCGAAAAAATTGGGTCCTTCACAAACTGATCGATGTGACGCGCGACGGTGGGCTCGAAGCCGTAAAAAGTAGTGCTGTACCCGCTCAGTGCTCGTACTGATTCCGTCTGTATGCCGCAAAGTGTGGAGTCTATTCTTGTCTCTCGATCTTATTGCACTGGCTTGTTTTCTTTGTTTAGCCCAGGATATACGTTTGTTGACCACACGAGATTGGGGTAGGCGTGCAACGTATGGGACATGCACCAGCATTGCAAAAATAGGTTGGGGGCGGAGGTAGTTAGTTGTACCGGGATATGCGCATTTGACAACTTATCGGAGTTTAAAAATTTACGGATGAAATATATCGGAGGGAGCACTGCTTTACTACCCTTGACGAGTGAACCAGATAGCCCCTTCCCATATCGGACAGCGATCCGCCTAGGCTTCATGGCTTGCCCTAGACGATCAAATAATACTTAACAAAAAACTTCAGGGGTTCTTTTCGTCCAGCTCATGTTAACAGCAACAATCTGCAGCGATTGTTGCATTGGCGTATACGTCAAAAACATATGGCTTCCCATTGTTCGACTAAGAACTTCTAAGATAGAACTACTAAGACATCATGACATGATGACCAGGGATCGATCCCAGCACTGGCTAAGTCGGCAGACATGATGAATGTCTAGTGGCAATGAATGACGCGGTAGTCTTTATTATTATTGATGAGTATCAACAATTCGGATCAGGCGGACGCTGGAAAGCCTGCTTGCCAATTTGCTGTCGTATCAATTGTCGTGCATGGTTTTGCTAGACAATTGATGAGTATCTTAAGAGTTAGTTTGGTCCACCCGCCTCTAGTAGTATGAGTATGAGTGGTACCGAAAGTGACTCGAGCCAACATTAGAGCTCCAGCCTGCGAGTGAATGTGCAACCGAATAGGAAACTGTATTGAAAAGAGCCGTGAAACACAAGGCCCAACTCGAAGGCTCTCTTTATCAGACTCTCTATATCGTTATTAACAAATCAACTTCAAGGTAACCCCTGGTGCACAGGTATACAATCGTATTTGTGTAGCTAACCTTACCCAATGCAAGCATCTGCCGCATCACCACGGCACTGCAGTTGAGTCGTGCAGTCAGAGTGACGATCTTTTACTACTCACATGCTCTACAACACGATATATGTCAAATCGCTTCAGGTGCCTAACGTTTTGCCAGTGTAGATCGCTTACATGATGAAAGCATTTTTTCTATCTGACGTGTGGTGCCTGGCCGTCATTTGGTCTCGTAGCTACTGCTTTGCAGATCCAAGGTCTTGTGCACAGAGCGACATTCCGTTTGCTCATTCTTCGAGCAACATTAGCTTGTACCCAAAAAGAAAAATGTCACGTCTGCCGTGCGCGAGATATAGCCAGGAGGTAGTCATTGTAGTTGCTAATGCCCACAAAAGAATGGTGGAAATCTTGTCCAGCGGATGCTACTCTGAGCGTTTTCATGGGCCTTAGTGGCTACATGCACTGTCTCTTATGTAGCAAATGGGATGTCAGATGTCGAAAGCCCCATCGTACTTCCTTGTAGTTGACGATTGTCATTACGGGAATCAACGACGCATCGACTAATTTGTTCCGTAAATTCTTTTTGGTGCAAAAGTGATACGTCGTCAGCGATACTCCTCTTGCGCTGATTTACGTCCCCGTGGCAAGAACGTCTGGGCTTCGTCAGAGTCTCCATGAGATATTTTCGAATCTTTAGACTTGCTAGCTTCCACCGAATCGAAGGCCCAGTGATCTTTCGAACGTTCCGTAGTCTACGCAAGCCTACATTGCTGCTTCCATCGTACATGAAAGCGCTTTATACTAACACCCGGATTATCCAGAAATTGCACATCACTGGTGGTGTCTTCTGAATAATGGAGTTGATATCACGATGATATGCGGATATACAAAGTGCGGGGCCGCAGGGGTGTCTTGCGATGGATTGACGTTGACAAGACCACACTGGACACGGTAAACGAACGAATACAGCCCCTTTCGCTATCGTTGGGGCAGACGAACAGTAAATACTTGAAGGAACGTGACCAGTGTCTCTAGACTATAGCGCTACGTAAAGCGCTGTGTAGCAAGACAAGATTCTGTACGGTAATGACCACTTTCACTCAACATTGACGGTAGATTACAAACTTTCCTCTTGACAGAGACAATCCAGCTCATGTAATAGGGTGTTTGCCCACCCATCCACATGTTCGATAGGGTGGTAATGGGTCGCGTAAACGGCATGGTGGTAGCAATGGTAGTACACGTGATAGAAGTGGCACGTTGAAAAGATGTCTGAGTAGACATGAAGTAGGAGACGTAATATAGAAGATGTAAACGTCGACCGACGTATCTTTCTAGTCGTCGTACATAATCTGATATGGCGATGAGTGATCGTCATTACTGTAAGATCGAATGAAGACACCGGAACCATATGTTGGCTTGCCTGCGATAACAGCTATATAGCTGTTGCATCCACTTGAACAACGTCTAGATGACACTTACTTTTTTTGTCATTAAATGGATGGCAGGTGTTACTGGTATCCTTGAGATCCTTTTGACAGCAACCACACGCATACCCTGTAACAGTGCAGCGCTGGCAAGTTTCGTCCATCCTTCTGAGTCTCAATATATAAAAATTCGGACACCTCACGACCTGCAGTACACACTCTTCCCGCGTAGACTCGAGCGGTTTATTCCGTACAAAGTTGCACGAATGCTCGATAATCTACATGATTTCCTCGTGACGCGGCACTTGCCTCGTTACTCAAGTCCTTTAGACATCGAAATCTCAGTATATTTGAGTTAACACATGGTCTTAACCTTTAGTTTCTTGTTCCCTATCTGAATCGAAACAGCAGCGGTGGTTTGCACTTCCACAAAACAGCCTCGCAGCGGTTGGACCCAATGAGAGCCGTCATTTTGACAATACGAGAACCACGTGTTAGGGCTACGGTAAACCATGTGCGCTTTCGTTGACAGCTGACTGTCGACAATCGTAAGGCTACGCTGTGAATTTGTCGATTAGAACCACACGTCAAGATCTTCAGAATACACTGTTGACACCAGGGGCAGTTGGCCAACATGATATTGCAGCAACGAGCATGGATGCAACGTGGACTTGTAGCGAGCACCGATGCACTTCTACCGCTCGCACCATAGGTTCCGCTGATGTCGGAATTGTTGGCGCAAGATCGAAAGCGTCTTCATCTCTTCAGCTCGCGTGTTTGCTTACCTCCACTGACGGCAACTTTTTTGCGATTTGCAATGGAACGATATGCATCCAGCCTGTCTCCCCTTAGCGCTTTAGCAAATTCAACCAGACATGTGCATGGTCATGCATGTGTTCTTACTAATGTCATGTGTAAGTTACGGTCTTACGTGATTGTCCACTCGTCACTTCAGTAGACAATCACTTGGCGTTCGATGCTTTCGGTTCAAGGTCCCTTCTACTGTCTCACAGGCGATTCGGCATCATCAACTTAGAGCCGTATGCTGCACTTGCAAGCGAGCCATCAATATGCCGCATCAGATGCTCGCTGGAAGATGACTGCAGCCAATAATACTAGTGGTGGAAGGGCGGTGACGCCTTTTTTCAGAGTCGGACCCTGTGATATCCGTCCACCAATCCGACCTACGATTACCGCCACGATGACTACCGTTGCACCTTGTCATAAGGGAACGCTTCTCTCATTGGTCACGAGCATTCGAACGAGGCATAACCCGCGTTTATGCCATAAAAAGGAAGGCTAGGACAAGAGCAGGGCAGCGTTACATCGCGTTGTGTATGTCACTCGCTGTCAGGACGATCTCGGTGCACGTGGCAGCGGCTGCCCAATCAGCGCCTATGGTTGCTCCAGCCCGAATCTTGACCAAAAGCATATAAGTCCGGCTCAAATGATGATACGGAAGACTGTTCTCGACGCGTACTGCTCACTGTAAGTGGCCCCTCTGAAGCTATTGCAGGTACCGGCAATGACGCTTTCCAAGCTGGCATGATCCTGGATCTTTTCGTCAGCTCCACAGTCAGGTGTAACAACCAGTTGAAAACGCCTTCCCAGCTTTTTGTCACCAATCGACATGGATGAGTGAGTATACGTCCCACCCAATGAGGCTACATACAGCCTGCCCTGCTCGCGCGTTTGTAAATTCCAGTCCGATTCTATCGTTTTTAGCCAATGAGCGCTGTAATAAAGTCCAGTAGTACCTTTCACACGGTGACGAGAACATGCTCGAGGCTTTTTATGCCGCGTGGATTAGGGGAGTCTGTCAAATTGGGCACTGCCGACGCCTCCGCTGGCCCATTCTCGATTCTGCCTCCTCACCGGCACTTCTTTACTTCCTCCTGCAACTTCTCCTTCCTTCCCGTCCTCTTCGAACCTATGTGGGTATTTGGCTACGGATCGATCGTCTGGAAGACCGATTTCCCTGCAGAGGACACGCTGTTTGGCTACGTCGAAGGCTGGCACCGCCGCTTCTGGCAAGGCAGCCCCGACCACCGCGGCTCACCCGAAGCCAAAGGCCGCGTCGTCACGCTCATCAGCTGCGAGCAAATGAAGAAGTTTGACGACGAGTACGCGCACTTGGCAGGCGACCACATCACATGGGGTCGGCTCTACAAAGTGCCGGTCGAGGAGGTTCAGGACACGCTGACCAAGCTCGACAACCGCGAGCAGGCCGGCTATGACCGCCAAATGGTCGACGTGCACTGCGTCGACGGCGTCGTCCGCAAGGCGCTCGTCTACATTGCTACGCCTAGTAATGTGGACTTCCTCGGTCCGTCGTCGGTGGACGCGATGGCAAAGGAAATCGCCACTCGACGGGGCTTTAGCGGGCCCAACTTTGAGTACCTTTTTAAGCTCTGCGACTGCATGCGAGCTCTGCAGGTCTGTGATCCGCATCTCTTTGCGCTGGAGAAGGCCACGCGGGAGTACACGACGGCCATTCATTGGAGCACGAGTCGGGCGGAGTGTGGCGTCCAGTGAGTTAGAAACTGCGCCGATATGGTACATGTAAATTATTTCAATAGAGGCAATCCGATTTCTATATTTGTCGACGATGATAGCGTTATTCTTATTTTCGAGCACCAACCCCTCGTCCGCAAATTACTCTATTTAACACGCCGCGACGTTACGATTCTAAGGACGATATATTCGCTGGTGTGTTTCTGCACGGAACATGATCGCTTTTACTGCTTTACCAGAGCGTTCAATTGAGCTCGTACAAAGTCAGCAACTCCTTCTCTGTACGACAAACAAGTCAGAAAAGAAGAGTGAGTGGGGACGAACACTTAAGTCTTCAACACTATTTTTCTTACTTCAACAGCTGCAGGAAGAAACGTAACAGTCACCAGCCCCGACATAAACGAATCCAACTGTCCTAGTTGTAGTCTCGTCAACAGTGGAAGTTGTGTAAATAGAAAACTTATCTTCATATGGAAAATCATATCCCAGACCTTTACACTGCCGCGAAGTAAGAGCGTAATTCACTCGTTTACATTGCTACAATACCTGTAGAAAGCGTTACGCAATAGCCACCATCGCTCGTCTGCCCCGAGTTTTGTTAACGGCCTATACGAGCAAAGGCGTCAATATCAATAGACTTGCCCGGTTCATTCCGATGGCTGGTTGCAAGACTTGCTGGGTTCAGGAGCTGTGTAATGTCGTTGCTGTAATTCACATCGCCCATGCCACTGGAAACGGCGGGGTGCTGTCCCGTATAGAACCCACATGCCCCTGGTCGTTGCTGCATCGCTATCGTTCCTCCCATCGATGCACTCATTACCGTTCCCACCATCGGACGCTGCTGCTGGAACCCCAAAACTTGATTTGCATTGCTAATGCCCATTTGATGAGTTAGTTGCTGCTGCTGGTAGCTGCCAGTATTCGGACCGCCAAACAGGTGTGTGTTCATGATTGCAACAGGTTTTGGCACAGCCGGCGGCGCAACAGAAGCGAATGGGTCAACAGATGTTGCTGGCTTGGGAACAACACTCATCAGCGGAGCTCGATGCTGCTGTTGCTGGCAGGCGGCCGGAGCGGCTGCGTCCTTGTTCGACGACATCTTAGCCTGAGCATACAGCACTCAACAGTAAGATCCTGCACGACCAATAAGCTCAAACTGCAAGCGACATCATACTTACACGTGCTAAAGGGTCGAAAATCAGCGACTGCGCTGATACACTGATACTAGGGCCAAAGTCGTCAATCAAATTGATCTCGCGTCGCTTCTCAAGCTTCGATACAGCTCTAACCGGTGCAACTGACTTCGTTTCCAACGAGGTATCTCGTGTTTGCTGCAACGTGTGCAGTCCACTCTTGTGTTCAGAATAGTTGCCAGTGTGTCCAGAATAGCTGCCAGTGTGTCCAGAGGTGTTTCGATACAGGCCACTCACACGCTGTGGCTGACCCGGTGTAGGGGATTTGCTTGCATAAGAGTTTGGCAAATTGCAAGTTCCAGTTTCCCGAGAACTGTCCGTAGGCGACCAACTGTGTCGCTCGGACTCGTTTTGTGACTCCGAAGGAGTAGCTCCACCAGGTCCCCAATGTTGCGTCCCGTAGGTATCTACATGAAACCATACACAACTTGTTAGACATCACGGCCAATGTCTTGTAGCACATACATCCATTCAATCACAGATGGACCGTACTTCCCGAAGAACCATTTGGCTGAGCATAAGTAGCTGTAGCAAGTGCGTGCTTTTTGCGGCGATAGACATCCCAGCGACGAAACGGAATTCGATTCACGACAAAATCTGGACAACCAAACAACCAGCAGACATTTTCAGTATCGTTCCCCTATTTTAACACCTTAAAATGACTGCCAACCATATTTTGGAACGTCCGCCGACTCCACTTCACTGATGCGGACTTCCATCGCCGTTCGGAGACCGTCCAGAATCATCGAAAAGCACCAATTCCCCACCATTTTCTGCAATTCACAACAACAAAAAACAATCACTTGGTCACCTCCAGCTCTTCCAGCTTCATCCAATAATAGAATCAATTGATCGTGTTACCGTCGACGAGAAATGCACTTGACGGCCATCGTACTGTACCAGCTACAACCCTCCCCCCAACAAAAGCCCCATGAGTCGTCAATTACACTAA
The DNA here is from genome assembly GCA_000173235.2 of Hyaloperonospora arabidopsidis Emoy2. NCBI lineage: Eukaryota > Oomycota > Peronosporomycetes > Peronosporales > Peronosporaceae > Hyaloperonospora > Hyaloperonospora arabidopsidis. Next base: position 137,354 of record JH598330.1, read on the forward strand.
GTACGAGTACACCACCCATTATTGTTCGGTTACTAACTCTGTACCTTTTTGTGGCTCATAACCGAGTGAACCAGTACCACTTCGTGTATCCGGTCGGACTCGCCCAGAGTAAAACGCCACGTCACGCGCTTCTTAGTCGACGCCAGCATCTCGCCCAGATGCTGCTCTTCATGAAGCACACGCTTGGGTATGCCACACTCCAGTGGGTCTGGAGTGGACGTGTAGATACGCGTGATGTTGCCCGAGTACATGGCGTCGATGGAGGAGGAGGAGCAGCTACAGTGGCACTGAAAAGACTGCGACCTTTAACGAGTTTTGGCCACGTCGGACTCGATACGTTCCGTCTTTTTTAGAGTGCTGTATTTTGCTCCTTTAAAGTGGAACGCACGTAATTAAAACGTTTTGTGGACTCAGCCACGTGATAATGGTACGATCAGGAGCACAAAATATGTGACGTGTGAGGGATTCACCTACACAAACAGAACAGCGTGCGACTTTGTGTATTCCTGACAATTGACATCCAGAGTCGTTGACTTAGATACTTGCACTACTGAACCCTTTCTTTGGGTTGTTGCGTCTAACAGAACGTTAAGCCGAGGCCAAGTTGGGCGCGCTTGATGTTATCCTGCGGAGCAACAAACAATAAGAGTAAGGGTTAGTTACGCTGGCTACATCACACAGAGCAAATGACTGATTTGCTTCAAGTCCTTACGTGAGCATGCGCTTTGAGGATCCAAGAGTAGTTGGCCTCGAGGCGGCCGATGCGAGTTCCCCACACAAGCCCCAAGCCAACGGAAACGCGCGTGTCATCTGCAAGGTTCTTCATCCACTTCTTCTCGTCCAGTAGGCGGTCCCACGTGGTCAGATTACCAACGTTGGCAAAAACCTGTCCGCGGAGTCCTAGCGCCTGGAGGAATAAGCAGATGATGAAACCAGTGCACAGATCAGATCGAATGTCTCCCATCTGATCCAAGTTTCCAAGTAGCTTGTCACTTACAGCAAATAGCGGCAGTGGGACGGGAAAGCCCATGCTCGCTGTTCCACGGTAGCTCACGTCGCCACCAAGAGCGTCACCTTGCACGACCCCACCATCAAGAGGAGACGCACGGGGACCAATACCTTTATGATTGAAGCCTCGCACGTTCATGGGCCCGCCTAAAAAGAAACGGTCGCTAATGCGTGCTGGCCGGTTCTGATCACTGCCATACGACTTCACCGTTCCCAAGTGATACGAGAGGCTAAAGTTTAGGATCGGGAATCCAAACATTTCGGGGCCTGCTGCCATGTGCTTCTGGCCTTCCACTTCCGCCTTGACAAACTTGACATCACCCACAAGGCCAGCGATTTCTGTCCTGAGCACACGACACAATTTTTTAAATCAATGGAACAATCGTTGACACAAGCAGATAAACACGTCGCCACACTTACGTGTACTTGAACAGCCCACCAGCAACTGGATACACAATGTTGTCGCGGTTGTCATCAGTAAAGACATACTTCACGCTCGTTTTCGTAGACGGCATTGCCTCTGCAAGAATACTGGGTGATGCACGGTACGCCGTCGGGATTTTCGAGTCGCGGCGCGGAAGCAGGTCACGCCAGCCAACGTTCAACGACAGTTCATGCACGCCATCATAGTCGCTGACGGAAATGCTACCGGCACGGACCTTCTCGTTATACGAGCTTAGCCACTCTTGGCTCTGCAACAGCAACAAATACAGCAAAAACAAGTGGATACATCGATGAGTCCTGTCAGGCGACACACATCTGTGGAGCGAAGCGAACGCCAACATGGCTACGTACATGCATCTCATTGGCTCCTGTGGCACTCAAGAACAGCGGCAGACCCAGAAAGCGCGGCTTCTTGAACGTTGCGCGCTGCGTGTTACTTCCCGAGCGAGCATACGAAGCACTCAATGTAATCTTCTCTGCTTCCCCAAACGCATTCGCCAGCGTAAGGGAAGATTCCTATGCAAGTACCAAAGCCAATCAGACAGTAAGGACACGTGCTTTCCAGCCCGGTATCATATCCACAACGTACGCCTGCTTCATCGTTGCCGTCCGTGGTAGCGCCGACATGCAAAGACCGCCAGTTTTTCTCCTTGACCGTAATAATCACGTCCGTCTCATCTCGCTGCCCAGAACTCGCTAAAAGATCAGCACAAAAAGCTCAATCAGCTCGTCGTTATCCACGTATATGATCGACAAAAAAATCCACCCACACCCACTCACTCACCCTTGTCCAGATCAATACTGATCGACTCGAAAATGTCAAGAGCCTTGAGCTCCTCCGTTGCTGCCTCCAGCTTGTGCACCAATTGACCGATACGCTCGGCATCGTACGCTTCCTACAATGGCCAATGGCGTCACCCACAAGCCGCTTCAATGTGCCTTTTATGCACTACATTAAACCAGTACCTGGAGCTCATTTTCAAACACTTGAGGTCTGTATCAAAAAATACATCACAATCAATAGTCAGAGGTTAGAGGTCAGACAAAAAAACCGGACAGGAGACGACGAGCGATCAGTTGTCGAGATGGAGACGCACTTGGTGCGCTCGTTTCCCTTGATGAAGACCTTGCCGATGTGCACGCGTGGACCCCACGGATGCTGCGGCTCAGGCTCGGCCTTGGGCGTCTCGCTCGCCATCGCTTGGGTACTACTTGGCTGAACAGGGATGAATAGTGACACATGTCACTAAAGTATATCGACTGAAAGGACTGATTTCAGGGCTCCCGCCGACAAGTGGTCCATTATTGGGTTAAGAGGGTTATAATATCTGGTATTACGTTTTCGAATCAGGTGTCTACTAAGCTCGCTTTTATGGCCGCTGATGAAAAAACTGGAAGTTATAGGCAGGATGGGCATTGCAGTGCTCCCTCTGATAACCTTTCCCCCAATAACTAATAACCTCCGCTATTTTTACGATCGGACGTCCACCGGGGTCATTCTATGGTTGTTCTATGGGCGCTAACTTTTAGCTTATAACTAGGGTATCGTTAAATACACCCCACTTTTTAAAATACAACCCATACACCACACCTATACTACACCACAATATGGTTTGTACGACAATCATCGCACCACCATACCTATGTTCGACCACTTTCGTACAACAATCGGCATATGTCGTACAAATGGTAAGTGATTTACCAAGCAAACTTCGTTTAGCACGCAATGGACGACCGAAGATCTTTGCCTTCGTAAATGATTTGATCGATAGACTACCGCTCCTCTCTTGTATCCTCCAATAAGCAATTGTACATAAAAAGTGCTTTTGAGTCGTGCTCTGTGATAGCATTCATCACCGAGACACAAAAACTACTGCGTTTGCGTGAGGTAATTGTCATGCGTCACGATACACCATTAAAGCACTTTGTGAATGAACAAAATGATGACGGCGCATGACTAAGCGTTGCAGTATCTTTTCGATATGAGGATGCTGGGAGCAAGAGATAAGAGCGACTGCTTAATTCTTTGTCCGAGCGAGAAAAAGCGCTATCGGCGATTGCATGGACCTCATCACTTAATCTGTCAGAGGCAAAGTTCGCAATGATATCCTGACAAAGTGATGAGCAGAGGTGCACGACGAACACTGACCATAAGTAAACGTTATCTTAGGGCGATTAATTTTGCATTCCATTTCTTTATTGCTCTTGAGCCGCCAAGCTCGTCGGAAACCGCGTTGATTTAGATACCAGCCCTTCATCGTTACAACTTTCACGCCGCAGTCTTTGCTCGGACTGTTGGTCCAGACTGAAAACATGCTTAGCACAGCAGTGTTTGAGTCTCGTTCGCGGCCATACCATCATACTGGTACTCCGATGTGCATGGCTCAATACGACAAGAGTTCAATTATCTGTATCAGTACCCTTTATTCGTTGACGCTTTCTCACTCCTCGTCTGCTACCAACATCACAGCTATCTGACCACTACTACAGGCAAAGCCGATAGCAGTGACGATCGCACCTTCATACCACGACTCACGTCCCACAAGCAGCAATAAATCAGTTCTGTTAAAAACATTTGTATTCTACGCGACGGCAAAATCACGCCCACGACATCACATTACATTCTAACCCGGACAGTGCTTCTCCCACCGCCAAAATGCTAAAGTCTATCGTTAATGATGTATCATGACGCACGACAATTACCTCACGCAGGCACAGTAGGTTTTTGTGTTTGGGTGATGAATGCTATTACAGAGCACGACTCAAAAGCACTTTTTATGCACAATTATTTACTGGAGGATACAAGAGAGGAGCGGTAGTCTATCGAAGGAGGATGTTTAGACCTGCCCGATAAAAATACATACAGCTGTATGTCCTCCTTCGATAGACTACCTCTCCTCTCTTCTATCGATCAAATCATTTACGAAGGCAAAGATCTTTGGTCGTCCATTGCGTGCTAAACGAAGTTTGCTTGGTAAATCACTTACCATTTGTACGACATATGCCGATTGTTGTACGAAAGTGGTCGGACATAGGTATGGTGGTGCGATGATTGTCGTACAAACCATATTGTAGTGTAGTATAGGTGTGGTGTATGGGGTGTATTTAACAATACCCTATAGCCATGAAGCGAGATATAAGTGTATAGATGGAGAGTTTGTACCAAATGTGGGGGAGTAAACCTATTCAAGCCAAGCATCGAGGGTGGTTTGTGTGGTGTTGGCATTGCGAATGTCATACTGTAGGCTGCGGAGTAGCTTGGACGAATAACGATGGATTTCCTGGGACAGATAATGCAAAGTGCAGGCACTACCTAAGATGGCATTCTGCTCGCACTTGGTCAATATGTCTGTAATTGCTTCCTCCTCTACTTCAGCTCTTTCTTTTCGTTCCTTCTCCTCCTAAACTGTGTTCAGAATCTCTTGGTTTTATAGATCTCTGGCTGAGCACTCTCGTCTCCTTCAATGGAGTTGATTAGCTCATCGATGGAGAGTCAGTCCAAATTTACACCGTTTTCCTAACGAGGAACAACAACCCCAGCAAACGACCAGGATGGCCAAGTGTCTCTGAACTTGAGGCACAACCTGAACCAATTTACAAACAAAAGGTGATGACCTGTGTTAGCGATCACTGGGGCTATTATTCTGCTGATTTTGGGTAGATTTTATTTTAGGGGTGGAAGAGGAGATGAGCTTTTCACTTTTTAATCCTCTAATTATTGAATTTACTATAGTGTATCTGGCAAATATTTAATTTCTTAACTTTTATTATATTATTTTATATTTTTATATTATATTATATTATTTTATTTTATGTAATTTAATTTAATTTAATTGGTAAAATTTCCTACGTACGACGCCACCATAATCCGATCACTAGTAACCTCTGCTAACTTATAGGAAATGTGTCCACCGAGGCTAAAAGTTAGTAGAGGGAGACCTGTACTAATTGACGATGGATATTCGCAATGCTGTGTGCATTGCGAATATCGCGTTGAGGGTTGTGGAGAACTCTGTAAGAGCTGAATAACGTCCTGTAATAATATGAGCGAGTAGCAGGCATCAGTAGAGTGTGGTTTTTTAGTCCTGGTGTACATGTCTGCGATGGATGCCACCTGTTCAAATTTCCTACGTTTCTCTCGTCCTTCTCTCCATTTTTTATTTTTTTAAGCTCCTTCCAGAAATGCCACCTTGGTATTATCCGGCTGAGCGCTATCATCCTCTTCGTTGCGATATTAAGCTCCAAAAGCGGATTGGGATCCCAGACACGCAGCTGGTGAAACCTGTATATTATCAACTACACTGTCTTGTTCTTCGCCTCTTTAATCTCCTTCTAACGTTTACATTATCCCCGTCTACGTATCAGCGGAAGAGACAGGAGACTTGGCACATAGCCTTGTGAGTCAAAGCAGTCCAACAATAGTAGTGAACAAGATCTGGTTCAGACAGCTACCGACCAGCGACTGGCATTAATCGGTCCATTTTGTATACTTGCCAACATCCCCGAGCTTGTGATCGCGTTCTGTAGAATGTAGCAGCAATAGCTTCGCTGAATGCCGAACAGATGCCGGCATCCACCAACTTGAACTCGGTCAATATATGTAAAAGAGATAAAATTTAAAAACTGACAAGCTGCATTTCATCCGTGGTACGCGACGGCGCATTGCCATTTATAATGAGATACTACAAAACTTCAGCATCAACAAACAAATAAAAATTCATGGAAACAAGAAGGGAACGCGTCATCCACCTTTGGTTATGTGTATTAGCTATTTAAGAAGATTCAGGTACAGTACTTTGTTTGCAGTCTGCAGATCAGTAACCCTGTGGTTGGTTTTCGGTCTTGTTCCGGAAGATTTTGGCTTGCTGTTGTTATGAAGTTCCTTTTGTTCGCCACCAGTTGTTTTAAATGATTTAGCCTGTGTTATGCTATTTCACTACATCACGATAAGCACTAACTTTACGAGGTTATCAAAATTTCCGACCATCGAGTCGATAACTTATCGGAGGGAGTACTGCAGTCTATTTAGTGTTTGATGTACTAAACGAAGCAATTCGTCAGCAGTTTGTCCACAGCAAACAATACAATCCGTCATAAAACAGCCATGACAAGTGTATGGCGTCGCTTGCAGCTCCGAATTGCAGGCACGACACCCGCTCGGCGGTTCCAGGTCCGTCGTTACAGTGTAAATTGGTTAATTGTGTAGGAATCGGTCACGAAAATCGCTGCTTTTCGTGGTTGTCGATGATGTGTAGGAAGAGGCGGACGTGGGTGTCGCTGCAGTCCTGAGCTGCTTCCGGAGCTTGAAACTTGATGCACGGAACCACGATAAGTACGAGAATTTGCAATACTAAAAAGGATGGGGTTTAGTATAGAAGTTGTAATGGTGTTGTCACTGGGTTGGCCGACGCTGTAGGGACAACGAAAAGCTATTTGACCAGGCCGTGGATACCATTGGCACGATGAAGTTCGAGCAGCAGAAGCAGTTTGTGCAAAGCGAGGTTGCAAAGCAGGTGTGTAGATGTGGTTGGAGTGTTACTGTTTGGACTCAGACTGAGTCTCATGTCATCTCGTTGTGGGGCTGTCGATAGGTTCAGACCTGTTTTGAGGCTGTATTGAAAATGCCCAAAGAGTCCGAGAAAATAATGCCCAAGATGTCCCTGTCAGGATTTCAGCGCGATAATGAAGTAGTCGAGAAGGTAAACTGGCAGCACGCATTTGTTGCGGATCATAGTTGTTTCTAAGTGAATGCGTTTGATTGCCGGTTAGCTTGGACTCCCTGACAACTTCCAACAAGTCTTTGGATTCACCTTGAATGTGGAAGAGTCGAGTGTTTCTGATGCCGGTCAAGGTGTCAAGTTACTTGGTCATGCGTCTATAGGATCATTAGTGGTACGTTTGCGCCTTGTGCTGGTTATTTTGATATTACACTTAATTCTGTGTACGTCGTGCTCATGAAGGCGCTGTATCCCGGTATCGTCTACTTGCCGGAGCATTACAAAAAGGTGCGGGTGATTGTGCTAGGAGCTCTGTTTCACTCTCTTCGCTCATTTCGTTTATGACAGAAACATTACCTAAGCGAGTTATCGAACAACTCGTACGCTCGTGCTCGCTTTGACAGCGTAATAATTGACGCCAAGAATGAGCGTAAGAGTTTTGTTTGCTGCTGTGCTTGTCGCCAAACAAGGAGCTCTATTGCTAACAATGAGTGTGCTAACACAGCGTCAGTTCCGCGCAATCCACTTGCCGTTGCTCACAAGATCAATCATCCTCCCAGCGGTACTCTCCCCAATGTCATTGGCTTTGCCTTTGAGTTCCCTCCAGAAGGTTGGACGATGAAGAATCAATCGCTGATGAACGATCTCTTGGCTAAAATTTATGTCATGTTGACCAACTAATCACTGCTTACGTGTTGAACCATCAGGGCCATTTGCAACGAAGAAATTCGACGAGCTGATTCCAAATAGTTTTGTCAAAGAACCTTCGCGCCTCTCCATGTTCGGCAAACGTGCTATCGTGCATGTATGTTTCAGTAGGCGGGATGGTGTTTCTACTGGGCATGTATACACTAAGTTTTTATTCTTATCATGCATGACAGGGTCTTGCTTTTATCGCAACGGCAGATATTGCAGACGGAGAAGAGCTGTTTCTTAATTATCGGTGCGTCTTCCTTTTGAGGTCAATTTTATCGATTTTACCCTGACTGACCGTTCATCTTCAACGCTCGACCAGCTACAATCCGGACCGTCCTCTTCCTGAGTGGTACACAGCTGTAGACGTCGATAGTGATCGCGCAATGTGGAAATAGCCTGCGAGATTACCAGCACCAGTCTTGACTATTCTCAACGACAAGGGGATGTATTGATGTGCTTACGTGCGAGTTCAAAGCTGAATACAACCACAAAGCGTCTCCACCAGACGGATTATGTCCGAGGCGCCTCGACTGACGAATGTAGCTGAAGCTTACAGCTTGTTACGCTCTTCAACTATGCTCATTTGGGAAACTCTGCATTGTTGGACAGAATGATGCCTACGATGACGCCAAAAATGCCGAGCGCACTAGCGAAAATCTCCACAATCAAAATTGTCACGTATAGCGCTGCGTTCTGAGCGTCAGCAAGTACGCAGCTGCTACCAGCGATACCGACGGAGACCCTTCATCAAGCAAGTCTTACAAGTTAGAGCATGACATCTCGACATCTCTTACACCATCTATGTCATATCAACAGCTCGTACCCGCTAGCAAGATTCGTCAAACCCACTGCGATTCCCGACCCAAAGACCGCGTAGCCAGCAAAGTACAGCGCGTGTTCGTTGATCCCTTCATCTCCCTCATTGCGCAGTCCAGGCTGGTTCATCTGCTCAAGAGTATGTAGTCAATGTCAGCACGCCCAAAACAGCTCCCATCGTAGCCATTTCCACCACGCGTCAGCACGCCGCACCTTGCTCTGCAAAATGATTGCAATGATGACGCCGTAGATCGCAGTGGCTTCACAGAAGATGATGCTCACGAGGTTCTTGGACCGCACCCGCGGGGCCTTTACAGCAGCTCCCAGGAGACTTGAGCCTGTGATGAAGATACCCCTATAGTCCACAGTATAATACCCCGCCCCCGACCCATAAATCAGTCTCGCTCTATCTCCTCTTCTTGACAACACTTAATAGCAGCTACTGAGCACGCACCAAGCAGCTCCGACAATGGAAAAGGTCAAGCCAAAGGCGACGCCCATATTACCCCATGCATACGGCGAGATGTTACTCAGCACGTCGCCCCAACCTATTGGAATAGTAAAAAGAGGAGCTGAAATTAGGAAACTGAAGAAAAGGTCGTTCTTGTATAGACCCCTGAACTTTTACGTAGAAACAACTAGGATCGAGAGACTGCCTTTAATGCTACTTGTATATAAAATATGATAGTCATCTTCTTCTCGCACGTGCCTTGGTTGAACAACTCGTCGGTAGCGGCGCTCATGTGGAGGATCGTGTGTTGATTGTAAACGCGCTTTTTGGTACTGGAACAGACACGATGCCAAATAGCAGAAAATAGTCACTCGTACCTTAATGAGAGTATCGAATGACACGTCTCTGTTTAAGTTAAATGTTGATCGAAGGTATGCGCCGACTCCTATCTTTAAAGCATTCGTCTACACAAAGTAAGTCGCTTGTACATGCAGTCACCTCATGTCTTAGACGGAACAAATACCTTAGTCGCAACATACGTGGGACATCCTGTCAACGAGCTTGGAGTCGTCGTGGAAGTAGCATTGGATACAGAAAGTGCAGTTGCGTACAAAGTTCGAGACATTGCTGGATCACAAAGAATCTGCAATACACTACAAATGACTGAGCTAAACACTATTTTTATTTCTTTTATAAACGTACCACGAGGCCAATTGCCATTACGACAGGAAGAGGCTTCCGGCGTGGGGTCGACTTTCGACGGGCGCGCTGTCGTTGAAGTTTAGCTTTGGGCGATGGGTCTGCACTGGCACCCGAACCCGGGGTCGTGCCGCCGATGATGATAGCTTACGTGGCAGCTGAGTCACCCTCAACGGGGTCGGTGTTCGTGGTCACGCTCCGAGCAGGGTTCACGGTGCTGGCAAGGGTGGTTTTCGATGCCCTTTGCCCCCCGGTGACGGACCCGTAGTCGTTTGAAGAAAAGCAAACCCTTGAAAAGAAGGCTGTTTGGGATTCGAAGAGCTGAGTCCATCCGGAGATCCAGGTATTTTGGCTTGGCCAGACTCCGCGACTGGCCGCACACTGTTCGGCAGCAAGGGTAATGATGAACAGGGCAGCAGAGACACAGTTGATGATCTTCGTGATGCTCTTGAAAGACACAAATGTAGTGTAGCTTAACAAGGTACTGGGTAAATGCGAGAATGTGGACATCCTTTGTCGAGATGCAAGACGTCAATTTGTTGATCAGCCTTTTCAGGGTCTTGTGGATACTTCGGTGGTACTTCTTGCAACGGTTCAAACTCAACCAATGGATAGTCCACAAAATCAGAAAGTGAGGCAGCCAGGCTTCACCGATCCGAATGCGACCCATGGACAGACCACTGTTAGAATATAGATCTGGCTGTGTGCAAGTGAAGGTAAAATGAAGACTGAATATATTTGAGGTGTTAACAACTGGCATTCTTGCCTATCTTAACGGTGTTCTCCTTCCCCATATAACGACTTGACCAGTGCTAACTGTGACAATGTCCTGTTCCCATACAACGACCTGGTATGTCCGCGTCCCAATTCCTTCGTAGTCCAACAGGTCTCTGACTTTCATTCCAATTCCAACACACCCTCCTCGAAGAGCACTCTTCGATTACGCATGGTTGCCACACCAGACAAGCACTTCAGTTTGTGAAAACGATTCTTTTCAAGAGACTTGGTAGACATGTCCGCTGGGTTTTCTTCACCTATGACCTTGTGCAGATCAATAACACCTTGTTTGAATTGCTCCCTCACGTGATGCCACCGTAGCTCAATATGACGTGTCCTTCGACTGTACGTCGTGTTTGTCGCTACAACATAAGCCGCTCGGTTGTCGATACCAATGCTTAGTTTGATTCGGCACTGTGGTGGTAGTATTTCTTGTAGGATATTGTTCACTTTCATGCAGGCTTCACAAGCAGCGACATACGCAGCCTCTGCTGTCGATAGAGCAATATCGGTTGACGTTTTGGCATCCATGTGACAGCACCTTCAGCCACTGTGAACACTTAACCTGTAGTGCTCTTGCGTTGACCAGGGTCATTGGCCCAGTTACTATCTCAATATCCTTCAATCGCAATGTTCGTCATCATGTTGTCTTGCATCATGCCATAATGTTGTCGAGTATACGTGATGCCATCATGCAATGTACCTGCCAACATGTTAGGGTTTGGATGGGAGACGAATCGACTTATTTGGCCTACCACAAACGCTAAATAAGGCCTGGTACTCGTTACCAGATACATAAGCATCCCGATAGCTTCACGATAAGGCAATTCAGTACCGGCTGGTTGTTCGTTATTCGTGTTGTCTCCCATCAGTCGCATATAGACTTCCATAGGATTGTCCACAGCATGTGCCTTATCGTACCCAAATCTGCGTAAAATCTCCGTGCATACTGTTCTTGACATATTGCAATTCTTGTATCTGTCTATTTCACTTCGACATCAAGATATTGGGTCAGTAATCCTTGATCTTTGATTCCATAGGCGTCATTCAAGTCATAGAGCAGGTTCTTTTTGTAATCCACATTGTTCGTTGCGATCAAAATGTCATCAACATAGACCAAGACATACACGACCGTGTCTCCACAAGCACAATAATATAGGCATGGCTCGGTTCGCGACCGCTGATAGCCATGGTCAAGAAACCATTGGTTAAGCTCCAACTTCCACTCACGTCCTGATTGACGAAGCCCATACAAGGCCTTCTGAACAACGTATACATGTCCATTCACCTTGCACGGATATCCACTTATCGATAGCAAGTACTACTTAATACTGAGTGAAGCATTAAGGTATACTGTGTTGATATTCCCGCCATAGATGTCAACTCCAAGCTTGGCTGCTAGAGTAATCAGTAATCGAAACGGAGGCATCTTTGCTACAGAAGTAAAAGTAGCTTGAAAATCAATTCCTGGTCGCTGATGGTTCCCTAGAGACACAATTCGTGCTTTAAATCTGATCACATAGCCTTATTGATTAGTTTTCGCAGCGTATACCCACACGTTATTTATTAAGAGCGCATCCTTTGGTAGCGTGGTACCCTCAGTTTCTGCAATCATACATTTTGATTTTAGTGCAGCCATTTCCTCCAGCTCTGCTGCCAGAAAGTATGCTTGCCATTTTGATTGTAACATTTCATGACGACTTCTAAGGAGCTCAATATCGGTCGCCCGAATAGGTTTGCCACTTCGATCCAAAACTTGCGACGAAGTCAGGGCCATGTTCATTACGTATTCATAGAAATACTCCGGCTTCTTGCGCTCATGCAGGGTACGAAGTCCAGTCCGTGTCCTTTTGGCATCCATTTTGTGGGCATCCTGTTCGACACAGTGTGCTTCCGATGGTGTCTCACAGCGACAGATGCGTTTCCCTATTATTAGATCAGACTGTCCAGTTTGCGTCACTTCATTGCGAATTGAATATTCTTCTTCATCATCAGGTACCATATCAATAACTGATACGCTAGACACTGTAGAAGCTTCTTCAATACTTGAGTCTATATTTTTATCCAGATGCATCTCCTCGGCAATATGCTCCGCTACGGTCTACCCGCAGTTACCAACTACGGACTGTTCATCATCGTCAAATGCATGTTTCGTTTTGATCCTACCACTTGCATCAGTTTCAGATTGCTCACCGTCCACTAAATGGTCAGGTTCATATTCCAAATCAGTAGTGGCCTGTGCGGTATCTTCGATGTCACGAGTCGCTTCAAAGTTGCTTAGCGCGATTATCATATCATCGTCAGTGGTCATACTTTATTCTCCATCATCATGATCAAAGTGAAGCGATGAAATATCATCCTCTTCCACTCCTGCAACATGTCTATCGCGATAGATGATGCTCCCGGTAACACGTATGGCCGAGACAAATTTGGCGGTTTGTTCATCAGGAAGTATACCTTGCACCCAACTACATCTTCTGCGTAGCCAAGAACAAAACCAGTTTTGACACTTATATCATTTTTCTTGCGTCCTGGTGATGCTGGTATATGCGCGTATGCAATAGCCCCGAATGTTCTGATATGGTGTATGTGAGGCTTAGCTCCAAACATCATCTCGCACGGAATTCCCTGCGTGCTTTTGTTGTAAACTCGGGTTTTAACGTACACCGTATTTCGCATAGCTTCCGGCAATAGACTCCGGGGAAAGCCTGCATGGTCCATAGTCGATTTGTCATGCCTTCTATCACCTGGTGTTTTCTCTGGCACAGGTTCAGCTGCGAGATTTCGGGTCCAACTTTAACGTGCACAATTCCTTTCGAGCTATACCAAGCCTCGATCGCATCATTGCAAAACTCACCACCTTTTCGCTGAGTACTTTATTCACACTGTATGACCGATTGCTGATTTGCTGACCAGCTCGACGTCCTGCCCATAGAACCAATTGTGGTATATGCTTATTGATTATCTTGCTGTCCTTGCTTGTTAGTAACGTTATGGTTATAAACCTCGAGTATAGTCGCATTAGACTGTCCAGTTATAAGCAACTCAGTTTATATCACTTCATTTGGTTTATTTGTCGCGCGCCAACATCTTCCAATGCGTTTTTCACTTTTGATTTTCTAAATGACACGCATCGCACGTGCTGTGCTGTCGTTTTGTCAGCATCATTCCCCGTACCAGCCCTTTGTCCACCATGGTTTTCAGATATTGTGGACAGGTATGGCAGAGTCTCTCCTGCCAAAGTTATAATGATCCTACTCCTTCGGCCATAGTGTAGTTGCACAGCGCTTTGCCCTGTGGCATTTGACTATGTCGCTAGGAAAAAAATTTCACTTGGAACCTCCAAGTAGCGTCTTGCGGTTTAGCCACAGCCACCACCCGGTCTTCCAATGAGACAGTAAAAACTCGCGTGGTGTTATCAAATTTGAATGTAAAACCCTGGCGAAATGCAAGGCCTGGAGAGAATAAACCGTATTCTGCTTCCGGGGATACACAAGACATTATCCAGTAAAAATGCCATCGTTTTCCCTTCCACTTCGGTGATAAATTCTACTGTCCCTGTAACGGCAATACGTGATACAATATTTGGCGCCACGTCACGTATGCTCTGCACATTTGTATCCAACGCTGAGAACGTTAAAAATGCGCTCTATTTCCAGTAACGTATGAATTTGACGCAGAATCAAATTACCACATTGTTTTCCTCTCATCCAACAGCATCCCTGTGGCCGAAATGCGGCACACCTTCTGCATCTTCAGTTTCATTAGTTTCTTCATGAACATCATCACCATGAGACTTATCTGGCGTTAAAGATATGCTGCTTGGCATTCCAGACGTCATTTCAGTAGTTAGTACAGTCAGCTCCCTCTATAACATCCCTGTTTTTCCACCCCCAATTTGGATCTTATAGAGGGGGGAAGTTATATCAGGGGATGTTATAGAGAGAGCTGACTGTAATTCGCTTTCTGTGCTCTTGAATTGATGCATCTTGATCACGATCTTTGTAATCTTACTGACAAATTGTAAAGTTTCCTCGAAGCTTTTACTTGTGGTCCAACGTAGTAGCTCTATCTGGCATCTATGTCTTTTGGGGACAGCTAGCTTTGAGGTGTTTGTCACTTCCACATATGTAACAAGTGCGAATCCTCTTTGATTTCACGAGCACTGTTCTGGTATTTATCACCTCGATCCACATCATAGTTGTAAGTTTCACTGCGAAACCTACCTTTCTTTTCCTTTTCACAGCGCCTGCCCCGGAACTCCTTTTGTCTGGCGGACGCAGCAAGAATTAGCTTACGAACTCGAGCTGCTGTATATATGCTCGGATCTGCATCATAGTAGATGGAAGACTTTAGGCGCTCAAACTCGATCTGATCTGGCAAGCTCTCAAGCAGCATGTCAACCAAAGTATTATTTTCTACAGTGTGATTCAGGTTTGCCAATTCCGTTTTGAGGTTACACATCTTGCACATATGTGGGTTAGCATCTCCTCGGTATTTTAAATGTCATGTTCCACGCGACGAAACGTATATACCCTGATCACTTCATTCTGCTTTCCTTCGTACATATTGCAAATCTAGTCCCACATATCCGATCTGAACTCTTTGTCGCGTATTTGCTGAAGAACTTCCGGAAGCACCGACGTAACAATCATTCGCATGATCTTAAGCTGCTTTATCACGAACTCTTCTTGCTTTTCTGCTCTAGCAGTAGCAAGCATTGCCTTAGTTATGTCATCAACTACAATAAATTTCAAATGTTTGAGTTCCGAGTTCTTTGGTTAAGATGTCGACGACATTATCCTCCGTTGGGACATCCTTAATCGCAAATTTTTCCTTCTCGACCAGCTCAGCAATTTTGTTGCTTTTCTTGGCGTATCGCATAGCACCGTCATAGTTGCCTACATTGGTGCGGATGGTGACTGTGCTTGTATTGTCCACGAAAAGCTGACCATTCAACTGGGTCAGCTCCTTTAGCGTTTTCGCGCCCACAGCAATTGCTCGACGAACATGCTGGCAGCAATTAATTCTGATTTGCACGTGTCGTCTGTAATTGCTTTTTGCGTTGTGCTCTTGAATCGGAAACTCCATGCATTGAGTTGGACAACGAATATAGTTAACGACCGAGAGGTATTTGGGAAATTTGTATGCTCAGCATCACTGAATGAACAAACTTGTAGCGTCCTTGGTGGCAAAGCGTCTGATCGGCGATACACAAGTTCGAAGTTCCTAGTCCCTCTCAATAATCGTAGCACGCGTTTTTGATCTCGTGTAATATTCCGTCGTGTACGCATCTGTATGTCAGACTAGACTTCGCACTGCATTGGCAATATCCGGACGGGTACGCGTCACCAGGTACTGTAGGGCACCGAGTAATTCTCTACACGGCACCTTTGGGTAATTTGTCTTGGTCATATCGGTTTCTTTCTTCATCATCTTCTCAGTCTGCGTTTGCGGCAACCGCACCGATTTTAAGTGTATCGTTTAACAACGACGCAACATGCGATCAATGTACGCTGTCTGAGACAGACATAGCATTACACCTGGTTGATATTGCACGTCCATACCCAAAAGGTAGGTAACACGTCCCAGGCCCTTGAGTACAAAGCATCGCGTATCTCTGAAATGACTTGATAGACGTTGCTCGGAGTTCCTATAATCAGCATGTCATTAACATACACAGTGACAAGCACAGTCCGCCCATCAACGTATTTTCTACCTAGGTCAAATGCGCGCCGTTGGTCTATGTCGAAAATACGTTATGGGCCGATTGACCCTTGAGGTCAATTTACTTAAAAACATTTATCATCGCACATTTGTGCGTCTGCCAATCCTTGCCATCCCAGTTTTTCGGCACCCCATCACTCGTGTACTTCATCAGTGTTGGGCTCATAACCCTGTTAGAATGTAGATCTGACTGTGTGCACGAGAAGGTAAAATGAAGATTGAATATGTTTGAGGTGTTAACGACTGGCATTCTTGCCTATCTTAACGGCGTTCTCCTTCCCCATATAACGACTTGACCAGTGCTAACTGTGACAATGTCCTGTTCCCATACAACGACCTGATATGTCCGCGTCCCAATTCCTTCGTAGTCCAACAGGTCTCTGACTTTCATTCCAATTCCAACAAGTGAGGCAACAAGGCTTCAACGATCCGAAATGCAACCCATGGACAGCCCACTACGTGAGTAAGAGGGGTAGTGTAGGCTCGTGTACTGGATATATTACGTTTTTTCTCTCGTACTTCATCGCTGGTTCCATGATATCCAGATATGTCTCGAATTGCACGCAACAGCAACTTTTGTATGCATTGCTACTTCATTACGACTCCAAGTTCGTCAGAAAGACGCCTCATGTATCTTGCGCCGGAAACTTCGTGTCCCGTCTGGTCCCTGACAGGAAACAGGGACATGTAGGGACGGCGTATAAAAGCGACTTACTTTGTGTAGATGCTCACGATAAAAGTCGGCGAGTGTAACGGGGTGCCTCCATTACATAATAGTTTACATAAGGTAAATATCAAGTGTAAATATTCTGTTAGAACATACAAACTATTCTCACAATATTGGCTTAACAAGCAATATTGTGTTGCAGAAGTAATACATTGCTCATTGGTTGATATAGATTAATGATATCGACCAATAAAGCCGAACCACGACAGAAGAACGCAATGAGTGGTGAGCAGATAGTTACAATAAATGTTTGTATTTATAAATAGTTAAAAGAAGACTAAATATGATTTATTCACAGGAAATTAACTATAATAAATACAGTTCTACGTTTATCTCGTATTGAAACCTTCCTCTGCACGATACGTGTACGTGAGATTTTGAGGCACCTATTTATCTGTGTTCAGATTAAGTAGCTTGTACTGTGACAGTACAAGCTACCGGTGCACCGGTACACCTGGTAGAATTTAGTAGTCCGTCCAAAGAATATGAACATGTTGGACGATGAAGCGGAAGACTTCCATCCAATGCACGAGAGCTACTCCCATTTGAGTCAAATCGAATGTAAAGCCGTCGAATGTTTGAGTTCAACGATAGGTCAAGAAGCAGTAGGCGCAATGCTGTCCACTCTGGGTCCAGACGGGCACCACGCCACCATCGTTAAGTTCATTCACAATGAGCTTGACGCTAAACGGAATAAGGTAGCTTCACCAACAAGGGTCTCAACAGACAGAACTGTTGAGAGAACAGAGTGTTCAACAGTTCGAGCTGTTGAGGCAACAACAGGCTGCTGCTACCGGGTCAACACACACACGTCGGCCTGAATCACTAAAGATTGGCATCTCCAAATACAAAGCAGATAAATAAAATTCTCTGCTGAGATGGTTTGTTGAGCTAGATGACGCCATAAGGGCTCGTCACATCGTCGATGAGCAAATGCAGGTCGCATTTTCTCAATCGAACTTGGCAGGGCGTGCAAAGACTTAGGCTTTGAGCCTCAAGCTACACGACTCATTTGTCTTTGGGTCGTTAGAAGTCTTCAAGTCCCTATTTAGGCAAACATTCGAGTCACCCCGAGCTGAGTTCAGGGCTCGCTCTGAACTCCTGAAAATCAAACAAGGCAAACGTGATATACACTCATACATTCAGTACATACTTAATCTTACGAGTTGCATCACGGCCAATCCGCCGAATGAACAGACGTTGATCACGTTGTTCATGCAGGATTTTACAGACGGTCCAGTCAGGACCTATCTCTTCCGATTGGAATTTCATACCCTGAAAGAGGCAATACGAGTTGTGGAACAAGAAGATTTAATCGTGAAATGAGCTCACGTGAGTTCAAATTCCTATCGTCCCCCAAGGCGACAGGAAAGTGGAGACCCAGAACCAATGGACCTCCGTTACGCTGAGAGTGAGACCTCTCGCGTAACCAATTATAAGAAATTGCAGACATGCAATAGATGCCGAAAAACAAGGCATTTATGCATACGAATGCAGTTTCACGTACTGCAGGAAGCAGTAACCGTCAAGCGGCCAAGAAGGGTCCGATGCGTGGGTCCGACGCTGTTGCGAAAACGCAATATCGTAACGGACGATCAAAAAACATTCATGGTCAGTAGGTGTGGAGCATTCTACTGAACCAGCACTTCAAGTGAATTTGCAGGCCTCTTGACGAGAATTACTCCCACCACGCAAGCATTGTATGTTACTGCATCTGGTAATGAGGTTTCTCTCATTACCTTGAAACTTGAAGTGGCAAAGGACATGTCACTACGAGCCCTAGTCGATTGTGGGGCGTCAAACAACTTTGTACGACGCCAATCGCTAGACAATAGCAAGCTCAAATATATCGATCGAGAGATCCCTCCACCGAGGATGAAGGTACGCCTCGCGACACGCGCATCCGTAACAGTGATGAAACGTGTAGTAGGAATTTCCTATACACTGAAAGAAGTCTAATACGGCAATGGTTTCATCTTATTAGACTTGGATGACAAGTTTGATGTCATCCTTGATTTACCGTGGCTCAGAAGGTACGAGCCACAAGTCAGCTGGCACCGACAAAGTGTCGATACGCTCGCCGCTTGTTCACCATACTTCCATCTGATGAACGTCTTGGGCCGTCCACCACCACGTGGATGTAATACGAGTGAGTGCGATGGCCTCACGTGTGGTTCGGTCGTTAGTACGACTGCACAAGATCGCAATATGACTAACCATCATATTGTGGAGAAAGTTCCCGGCTACTGTATAACAACGTAGGAAGCGCCGAAGGCCCACCAATCGAATAAGTCGAGCGGACCGGGTCACGGTTGCCTCCTTAATAGGCAACACCCAGATCATGACCAACCGATTTCCAACGATGGTCAATACGGAATGAAATAGCCCAAGAGGATAGAGTTGAGGGAATAAGTCCCCAACAAACAGTGGAAATAAGTTCCCATGAGATAATAGAGGCATTGAATGTCCTGGTTAATGACGGATCAAGCATAGGTCGTACACTTGATCTGGTCGCGCTTCTGAAGTTGACTTCGGAGATCACCCAGTTACCCCCGCTGAACCAAAAGAGTTTCTTGCGTGATCTGCGTAGTGGCAAAGTCAAGCATATTTTCGTACTGCAGAGGATGAGTACGTTAGTGATATCTGATCGACAATGGTCTTTGCCGAGGATGCAAGAGAATTTTAGTAACTCATCAATGGACGAGAGTGCCCTTGATGAGAAGACTCGGATTGAGCGATACACATCCCAATCGTCGGAATCACTCAAAGCAAATCCTCTATACGATGATTTGATGGAATTAGGGATGTATTCCTAGAAGCAGTCCCGTGCGAGTTACCTAAGGACAAAGTTACTCGTCACGAAATCGACCTGAAACCGGGTTCGAAGTACTGTGTCATGAATCAATGACCACTGCCTCGTGAACAAGTACTAGCGATCGACAAATTCGTTGCATATAGCTTATCAGCCGGCCATGTTAGGGAGTCCACCTCTCCAGTTAGGTCTTCAACCTTCTGTGTTCGAAAAGCTACAGGAGGGTGGCGGATAGTACATGCCTTCAACAAGCTGAATGCTACCACTGTACCGGCTCAAAAACCAATACCAAGGAAAGATGTCATAATAGATGGTATGGCAAAGAGTAACATCTTTTTATCCATGGATCTGATGGATGGGTTCCATCAGATCCTTATGCGCAAAAAAGACATTCCCTATACTGCAGTAAGCACCCCAAGCGGTATGCTTTGGGAGTGGTTAGTAATGCCACAAGGGCTAAGTAATACCCCTGCCACATTCAACAGATGTATAAAGAATCTGTTACGATCCGTAAGAGAGTTCGCGCCCAGTTACTTCGATGATGTGTTCGTCCATAGCCGGGTTATGGATGGACAGGTGGATGTGGAAGTGCACCGACTCCACGTCCGGAAAGTTCTTACACTAATGCGCGAGCATAAGTTGAACGCCAACCTCAAGAAGTGTATATTTGCCGCTAGCATAATACCACTTCTTGATTGCATCGTGGGTAAGCATGGCGTCCGGAACGATCCGGAAAAGATCAAGGCGATCACCTACTGACCGGTGCCTACAGATGTCAAGGGACTCCGGAAGTTCCTTGGCCTAGCGGCTTATTTGCATAAATATTCACGCAATTACGCCGAGATGACTGTTCATCTCTCTCGTTTATCGAAAAATAACGAGAAGTGGAAATGTAGTGACGACTGCCAGTGCTCTTTCGAAGGTGTCAAGTAAAGCTTGATACGATTGCCAGTTTTGGAGATTGCAGATCAAGACAGACCATTCCACGTGGTCTGTGATGCCAGTGATTTTGAAATTGGCTGTGCATTAATGCAGTATGATGCAGACGATGCGGAATGTGTCGTCTGTTATCAGTCACACCAGCTGCAACCAGCTGAACCCAACTACCCCGTCCATGACAAGGAACTCCTTGCCATGATACACGCGCTGGCTAAATTTAGAGTCTATCTGCTAGGCGATAGACTCTTCATCGTTTAAACGGACCATGCGTTTTTACGCACGGCAGTAAACAGTCCACACCTCTTGCAGCGGATGGCTAGGTGGCTGTCATTCTTTGCGGAGTACAACTTGTGCTTCGAGTATAAGCCAGGACGACTTAACGTCGTCGCTGACGCACTCTCGCGCCGACCCAATTTCGAGCCGACTGCGCCACTCCACACTGGCCCGACCACTGTCGCGGTACTGACTTCGAGTGTCCCATCCTAAACCTGATTGGAGGACATACGAAAGGCGTATGATCCGAGAATGGTGCGATTGATGCATGATCTCTCGCACCCATCCGGGAAGAGCCTCAAACAGTTTTCGTCAGTATGTCGATCCTCTACGGATAGATATACAGCTCGCAACGGCTTACTCCAATATTCGGCTGTTGCCGGCGACACGCCTCGTGTCGTCGTACCAGATCATGGTTATCTGCAATTGCGTATCATGTATGAGTACCACGGAACACCTGTTGGCGGACATCGTGGTCGTGAGAAGACATATCTCACAGTGAGACGCGACTTTTACTGGACCCGACAGTATGAGTTCGTGCGCAAGTACATTCAGGCCTGTGAGGTTGTCAACGGGTGAAGTCTATTCCTTCCCTTCGAACCCCGTTGCAGCCTCTACCCGTCCCGGCCGAGTGGTGGGAAGCTGTCTCAATGGACTTTGTCTTCGGATTCCCCTCAGACGCTCACAAGAATACTGCTATTCTTGTGTTCGTCTACAGATTCATCAAGATTGTACATCTATTTACTGTACCCGGAACAATCAACGCATCGGCATGTGCTCGTGTCTTTATCGACACGGTATTTCGCCTTCATGGGTTGCCTCGTGAACTCGTGTCCGATCGGGACCCGCGGTTCACCGCAGAGTTCTGGCGTTCCGTGCTCAAAACACCCGTAACGCGCTTAAAGATGCCCACTTGTGACCACACTGAAACAGATGGTCATACAAAACGCGCGAATCGTGTCCTCGAGGAGATCCTTCGAGGATACGTCCTTTCTTTTACGAATTGGGAGCGAATTATTGCCGATGGTGGAGTTCGCCATCAACAATTCAGTCCATGCATCGACGACGCACACGCCGTTCTTCGTGAAAGGCTTACGCCATCCACATGTTCCCATCTTTTGAGAGTGTGACTCTCGTTATGGGGGGAGGGAATCGTTCGAGCGATCGACAATCCGGATCTCACTCGTCACGTGCTGATTATGAGGTCACTACATTCGACGCCGATGTCGATCACATCGACTTCGGTGAAGAAGAGGAAAGAAAGAGCGAGGATGCTCTTACTCACCACCATACTGATCTAATCAGCATCCCGCCTAGTGCGTCCAAATGCACACTCGCAGAGGCAACAACTGATCTTGCTACAGTACACTCCAAGAACACCGTAGCTAAAGACAGCGAGTCAGCAGATGAATTCATACTGGCTCGCGAAACGGTTGTCCGTTTCTTACAAGACTATCGTAGTGGCGGTAGATCGACAAAAACGAAACGCTGACAAGAATGGAAGGGCAAATATCCTTTTATTCAATGAAGGAGACTTAGTCCTACTATCTACGGTAAACCTACCTCGGCACATAGTGACTAACGTGGGTGGTAACAAGCTACTACCCAAGTTCATCGGTCCATTTCGTGTGCGGCGCCGCCTAGGCAACGCATATACGATTGAACTGCCACGTGAGATGCGCGCTCATCCTACGTTTCACGTCAGTCGCCTTAGGCCGTACTATCAGTATAGGGCTTCTTCCGGTGAAGAAAGCCCTTGCGCTCAAGCATCTCCAACAGATACTTGTGCTCATGATGTTGGCTCTCATCATTTCTGCACTTTTGATACCTCCATACGGGGTAGGTCTAAACATCCTCCTTCGATAAGCTACTTCTCCCCTCTTTAATCCTTCAGTACATAATTGTACATAAATAGTGCTTTTGAGTCATGCTCTACAATCCCGTCATCGCCTAGACACCAAAATTATTGTGTCTGCGTTAGGTTATCGTCATGCGTCACGATACGCCATTAATGATAAAGTTTAGCGTTGCGGTCGTGCGAGCGCTCGGTCATCAGATTGTTCTCGTGCAGATTGTTAGCATACCAGCAAAGTCTATCACATATTCGACCTAAATTAACTTGTGAATGAACAACACGATGACGGCGCACGATTTATCGTTGAAATATCTTTTCGACATGAAGATGCTGGGAGCACGAGCTAAGAGCGACTGATCTAGTTCTTTGTCAGAGAGAAAAACCCTATCGACGATTGCATGGATCTCATCACGTAAGCTGTCAGAGGTAATATCAGCAATTATATCCTGACAAAGTGATGAGCAGAGGTGCACGAAGAACATTGACCATATTAAGTAACGTTATATCAAGGCAAATAGTTTTCATTCACTTTTTTTAGTCACCAGGCCGTCGAAAACCGCGTTAAGTTTGGGTGCCATCCCCTTCGTCCTTACAAAGTTTACGCCAAGGTCTTCGCTAGACTGTTGGTCTACCGAAAACATTCTATTCGCGGACATACCATCATACCTGGTACTCCGACGTGCAATGGCTGAATACGACAAGAGTTGAATTATATGTATCAAAACCCGTTGACGCATTTTATCTCTTTGTGAGCTGCCAACACCATAGCTATCTGATCCACTACTGAAGTCAAAGCCGACAGCAATGACGGTCGCAGCTTCATACCACGACTCGCGTCCCACAAGCACCAATAACTTACTTATGTTCAATACGTTTGTATTCTATGCAACGACAAATCACACCCACGACGACACATCCCAACCTCATCAGTTCTCCCGCCGCCAAGCTGCTTTCCACGCAGCGCTAGACTCTATCATTAATTGTTTATCATGACGCATGCCGATTACCCTCACGTAGACACAATGTTTTTAGTGTCTGGGTGATAAATGGTATTACAGAGAACGACTCAAAAGCGCTTTTTATGCACAATTCTGTACCGGAGGATTCAATAGAGGAGAGGTAGCTTATCGAAGAAGGATTTTTAGACCAGCCCCTCCAGACGATCCGTGCGACCTTACTTTTTCCTAACGTCGGCTGTGTTGTTAATGTGCTTGTCGAGGTGAATGCAAAATGCAAAGTGAATATATTTAGGTCCTTCGTTCGCAACTTCTTGTTGCTACTCTAAGCCGAATGGATTCTTCGACGATACAACAGTAATCGACACTACGCGCATTACTCGTTGTATAGTCGCGCATGAGTAATCTACTCTATACACATTACTCATTAGATAGTTGCACATGAGTAATCCACACTACTGGTATTACTCATGGGATAGGCGCACTGCTAATCGCCAGACTGTACCTTTCGTTTGTCGCTCGCTGGACGAGGCGCATCTTTAACAACAGGCTGTACAATACCCGTCATAGCGATAAGTTCACCAATAAAATAAGGAAATCGTTAATCAGCAGCAAATAGGTTCACCGACAAAATTAGGAAATCGATAATTAGCCCCCACCTTTTTATCAACCAGCACCCACCTACCAATAATTAATAAGATAGGGGAACAAACTCTGGAACTTGCCCTTTGATATGAGTAATCCAGTTTGGAGAACTGGATCAAGTTGAAAAACTCTATACAACGACAGACACTGAAGAATGAGTATAATGCTATTAATGTCTGTATTAACCTAGTACAGTATGGTAGGGCAACGCGATCGGCCTGTGCTTTTGAACGTCTAGCATTTGCTTATGTGATCATATTCACCCTTGATTGATTTTAAGCCAATTACATGCATGTGTCACAATAGTGACCTAGACAAAGAGTGACTTCAGATATGCCTATATACCTTTGAGGGAGGGCAGGCTAGATTGCACTTAATACGTGAAATTACACCTAGCCGCGTTATTTATAGACACACAGACACACAGATAAGTACAATTTAAAAAGTTTGGCATTCACCTCGCGCACAGTCACTAATAGCTTCACCCTTCGGGCTCGCAATTAACTCAAAAGACTAGTCCCGACCACTTCATATTTTGCCTATTTTGCCTTTTTGCAAAAGCAATGAAACATTTACGACACTTTTGGATCAAAAAGGCATCGCCTAAAAATCAGATGTTGAGACCAACTCCCGAAATATTAACTTGGGCGAGTTTGCAGACGCAAAAAACACGATGTTGCTCTGGCAGAACCCCCTCGCTACGTCATCCCCATGTACGAGGGCCAGGAACCTATTGCCAATAAGAAGGCACGGGCGATGAGCGCATCTGATTAAAAGCTCCAAGTCGAGCGCTCTGTCGTCTGGATGCGCACGGCCGGACTGCCGAGTTTCCGCAAACTTTATGGTCGTATCGACACAGATTTGGTGGCGGGCACGAAGCTCGAGTTTCTCGTTTCCAGCAGTAAGTTTGGCGTGTTATCTTTGTACATTGGGAATGTGGTGAGCAGGCGCTAACTTTGAAGATTGTATATTGAGTTATCAGACTTTGTGGTAAGCTCATTCGAGGACAAGAAGTCGATCGTGATATCTACCACATCATGGTTTGGTGGCCGAAAACTGGTGCTGGCCATCTAGGCATGGTGCTGGCTATCTTGTTCTTTGTCCAGCAAAAGGGTCCACGTAAGCTGGGCGAAACGAGCTACTTAATATATACAAATGAACAACAGTGTCTAAGCACAGTTCAATGGATCATTGTTCGCATGTAGAAGATAACTACGTCAAAAAGGATTCTACTGAGCGCTCAACGTCTAACCAGTGTATGTTTTTTCTTAACTTCTAGCAGAAGCGTCATCTAAGCTCTTGTCACAGAGACGCAAGAATAAAATAGAAGTCACAATTGCTGCCTGAATGTTGTAAAACCACTCAAATTATCTCATCACGGATAAAGAAGTGGCGAATATCATGTCAACCTGTCTGATTGACACTAATCTTGCTAATCTTGTCCCTCATTCGGTGTAGAGTGCAAATGAATTCCTAGGAGTCTTCATCGTGTTGCATCTATAGCGTTTCAAGTGTCTGAAATACTTTCTGTGCATCGGTGGAGGAAATCTTGGATAAACCTGGCTGTCGTTATATCCGTCGTCAGCTTCCTCTATGAAAGTGCCGCTTGATTTGGCCCGCTGATTCTCGACCACATCATTTATGTGCGGTATAAAATCTGCCACTTTCTCAGCAGGGTAATTGAGAAGGTTGTGGATGTCTATTGGATCGCAATAATTAAACAGGGGATCTCAGATTTTAGCTATTACAAGATATCGTTATCCATGAGCTGGCTCTCGTGATCTGGAAGGTTGATAGCTGACTCTGTTCGGATCTTGCAATGGCGGCAGCAGTTTTGGATGGTTTCGGCTCGATGCCGGTATTCCAAGCTGGTACTGCCATCTAAATGGTCTGGAGGACGTCAATTTTTCCGGCCGCTCGACCCTTTCATCCAGGCTCTACATAAGGAGATGGTTGAAGCTGAGCCGATAATGGTATTTGAAGCAAGGGATTATACCTTGGTCGCACGGTTGAAATGTCGTGTGGTGTAGGGACGTAGGTACAAAATGTGGTGTTTTAAGAAGATGTTCTAGAAAGAAGCTCATCGACGGGAACATGAGCGTTGTAGTTGTCAAGAATCAGTAGCACGCTGAGATTCTCCATGCGACGGTCGAGTTTCTTCAGCCATTCGAGGAAGATGTTCTGCGTCATCCACGCCTTAGCGTTGTTTCGATATTCATATCCCATGTTTCCGCCCAAAATATTTTGAAACATCTGGGACTGGAATACTTCCCGATGATTCAGATATTAAGCTCGTGGCTGTTGTCTTAATTACAGCAAACAGCAATAGTGATGCGTTCCTTGTTCTGTTACGTCCTTCTGAGTTGCCTTGTCCGCCTGGTAATTATTAAAAGTGACATGGCTAGCGCTACTGCCTGCAACACTCACCTGCATTCAGAAGAATCGGCCGGTCTCATCAATGGTGTAGACTTCCCTTCACTCAATCAGGAAAAGGGTTTCTACCAAGCGTGGCATATTGTCGGCGATAAAATCCGCGGTTACGCTTCCACTCTCTCCAAATCGGCGGTACGAACGAATACTATGCCGCTTTTTAGATGGTTCCAAATATCCATTACATGGCTTGGACAGATCCTGGTCTGCGTACTGTTGGTCGAAAATCTTCCCGGCAGACTCGCACACAACGTCACTGCTCAGATTTTCTCGATCCTGATGACTTTTGAACCAATAGGCGAGTGCAGATGCCATCAAAGGATACTTAAATGCCCGATTTTACTTACTGTTTGCTTTTGCATCAATGTGTCCTTCCGCTTGAGCGTGTCGGAGATAGAAATCTGGTTCACTTAACAGCAATGTGGATGTTATCCGTCATTGTAGGATGTCTTAATCCTTGAATAGGCATTGTTTACGGCTAGCTGTTCGTTAAGGACAGGAAGATAGGGTGGAGGAACCGGTTGTGCGGCGTGGGACCAATAGAAAGTAAGTAATCATTTTATATTTATCCTAACAATACACCCTCTAAACCATTTTAGAACATCGGCGTCCCCAGAGTATAGATTTAGACAGATCCTACTGTATCTTTGTTTCTTACGGCATTCGATCGAAACGTTGTCCTTAATGGCTCTTGACGACGAGTGCTGAGCTGGCGCCTCATCTCATGGCGATAGCAAAGCAATTGTAGAAGCGGTTGGTGAGAACCACGTGTCCCTATTTCTGGATGATCGACTGGAAAAAGGAAGATTGTGCTGCATGATATTCCACCAGGTAGGGGGTGCAGGATGCATCGAGCGTGCACTGGAGGGTTCAGACGTTGCTATTTTGTTGCTGTCTTTATGAGTCGATCAGAAGGTGGCGGTGCTGCAAGGGGCTATTCTGGAATCAGAAGTACAGCCGAAGGTTGATCAGGTTGCACGACAACTGCGTCGCCGACAGGACGTTACAGATCTAAAGAAGAGAGGAATTCTGACGGTGAGGGGACCTCTATGATCAAGTGTTAGTTGGGCTGATATAAACCTGCGACTTATGAATGTCAACTCTTGTGGTGCTCAAAGGAGAGACATGAGATAAAAGTATGACAATAAATGGATCAACTACTTTCGTCACATGTTGGCTACGCGTCAGCTCCAAAACAGTCAATCGATTTGCAGCCGAAAAGCTAATCTTCAAAGATAATACGCGTTCAAATAATTTGATTATAATTTACAAATTCTGAATCTGATTACTGAGGAACGTGTTTTTGATAGACCATTATGTGTGATGAATGCGAAGAAATATGAAACGCGAAGCGTGTGGTGTTGTTGGTTGTGGTACCGAAGTCGAACTTAGAGTCATATAGATTAATGCAGAGATAAAAATGTATCTATACATAATGAGAAGACTACTACAATTACCGCGCGCTGACGGTGACACTAACATAGTTGACACGTATTGTACCTGTGCTATCAATTAAATGAATCTAAACAGTTTGATTGACCCAGTCCAGACCAAGTACTATATTTAAGGCACTGCAATCACGTGCACGTTTCTGGCATAGAATAACTCACTGACGTTGAACAGCTATCTTTTTATCTATATCGACTAAATAGTGTTGTTGCTTCACTGCTGGTGTTAATGGGGACGTTATTTAAGGGAGGCATGTATATTGTGTACCTTCTCTCGGCAGATCCGACATCTTAGGCGCAGCAGAGGAAAATCTTGTGCTGTACGAATTGCGGCTCTTATGCCTCTATTTTCTTAATTGCTTACCCTTTTTAAGCTTTAGTTAGCACAACGTAGCCTTTTTGTTGTACGTGGGCGTTCATACCGTCTTTGCTTGCTCAAACGAAGCGTAGGTAAGCGGAGATGGTGGTGAACGACTTGACGTTGCAATTTGCAGATAATGGAAAAAAATGTTGAGTTTGATTTAAAATCAGCATACATAATATCGACCGGAGGTGTACTGTTATAATGATTGCTTTTGGATCGCATCATTTATCATTCTTACATAAAAAGTTAGCAATTGTCAAAATGAATACAAGTCCGTATTAAGTTGTTGGTGAATGGGGGCCAGTTCAAGAAAATATGGGGGCTAATTAACGATTCCCTAACAACTACTCAATCACAGTCTACCCGAGCTCGCGGAAGATGTGGCCAAAAAAGTACCGCTATTTCGTTGCAAATAATTGTCGTCACTAAACGAAGTAACAATTTATTTACAGATCATAATACTATCGACAAGTGCATGAAGGATGGCGTCGGCGGTAAAAAAAGCAGACAAGCGCGCGCTGTACGTGGGCGGCCTGGACAAGCAAGTGACGGAGCAAATACTGTTCACAGCCTTCGTGCCTTTTGGTCCTATTAAGGGCGTGCAGATTGCCATGGACTACGCCACGCGTTCGTCGTCAACTTGATGTTTTCTTTCATTTAATTTTGGAGCGAAATACGTGTCGCTAATATTGAGTGTTTGTAGAGAGAAGCAAAGGCTTTGGCTTCATTGAGTTTGTAGACGAAATGGATGCAAGAGCTGCTATTGACAATATGGATGGTAGGATAGTTTTGCTATCAGTGTGGCGTTGTTTGTACTGAGCACTTTAAAGTAATTACAACTTGCGCTCTGCTCTTCTCTAGAGTCCGAGCTGTTTGGAAGAACGTTGCGGGTCTCCATTGCCAAGCCAGATCGACCCAAACTTGGCTCCAACAAACCAGGTATGGCAGATAGACTGCACTATACGATGCACAAGGAGGGGGATCGCTAATGCAAGTGTCTCTGTGTTTTATCAGTGTGGGCGGAGGCTGATGAAGCGATGGATGGTACGAGCGAGTCAGCTTAGGACGCGGGTAATACAAACAATGAATATGCATTGTGCCACAAATGTAGTAGATGTCCTGATATGGTAAAGGGGAGGGGGGCTGGGGATGTTATCTGGGACTGTGATACAATTTGTTACATATAGCGCTCGACCGTGTCGATTTTAATATGAAGGACAGAACTACCAGACCTGTAAGCGGTATCTGCTGTATCTTTTAGTGGGGCAGCTTGCTGCGGGCATTTGCGGCTACGTAAAACCCTGCAGGCTATGGGTCGAGTGGTTGTTAACAGTGTGGCAACCAATTCAGCCCCATATGCTGGTAGGTAGCACGACGAGCAGAAGCGTGCCATATGTAAAGGCGTCGTGGCTTTAGGCTGGTACGATCATCGGGTCATGAACCCAACTGCTACTGAGCATACCAAAATTACCGGTAGTATTGAACCGATCTGGAATAATCGCAGTAGCAATAATAGCCGTGAGCGTCCTATCAGTCATTTTCTACATCAGCTCGCGAATAAGTGTCTGTCCAGTAAAATCAGGATAAGTAGATCCAGTAGGGGGTCACGGATTAGCAACGCGCCGAAAACAGTGTCCATCAAACCGGATACTTACTTCACTGACGCGCACAAGATGGCGTATGTATTCGGTTGCTCGAAGATCAGCATGACCGCGCCTGTCAACCAATCAGCTGACATCGAGCCACAAGCAGATGGTTTCAGGCACACACTAAATAGGGTGTGCCTGAAAACAGATGGCCACAATCAACAAACCTGGTCGGTTGCTGTCCACAGCTGCCGCTGCCTCTGCGCAGAAACTCACGCAAGAAATCCATCGACGCAAGTTGCCGTGCCATCTTCTGTTCAGCTGCAGTGGCCAGTGACAGGCAGTGAAAATGTTACAAGCGGAGCCTCGATGCAATAATCTGCTCGAAAATGAAAGTTTCTACTCTAAATATGCACATTTAATGAGTCGCTTCACTTTGACTTCGTGCATGGATTTTCCTCGACATCGCCGTCAGCGTCCACTTTTATCGTCGGACCAGCATCTGCTCTTGCGTCCTGCTCTGTACAACGCTCGAAAATGCTGGGCAATTTAGCCACCCGCACGTACGTCACTCGGCGCTTATTCTTCTATATAGCGAACCGGCTTTCACAGCTTCGACGTTGCACTGAATACAAACTCCCAGACAAAAAAATAACAAATCCGATTAGCCGACGATCAAACCATGGGATAAGCTCAAAGCGACCAATCATCGCTCGTTCTCGGTCGGTCGTCGTCATTCGAGCAGCTCCATACGATCCGCTCGTCGTCCCTTGACGTCTCGTCGTCGTCTAAAATGCAGCAAGTGCCTATCAACCAACCTCCATTCTCCTTCCTGCTTCGTCCCCATCACTCGACAATCTCGACTGACTGACTAAGTGACTGACTAAATGAAGCCAACGCTCCGCTACGCCTATTCTCGCAATGGCGACTATGGCCGCGTGGACGAAAAGTGTCTCGTGCGCGTGCAGATCCCGACCGTGGACTCAGGCGCCCATGGCAAAGTGCGCTACCACGTGCGCATTACGAACGTCCGGTCGGGTCAAATGTGGGAAGTCGCGCGCCGCTTTTCCGCGTTCCTCCAGCTGCGCAACGACTTGATTGCGTTCTTTGCCGCGACGGACAAGAAATGTCCCGGCTGTCGCAACTACGAGAAGGTGCTCCAGCTCTTTGAGTTCCCGCGCAAGCACGTGTTCACGAGTGTGACACCAGCGGTCATTAATTACCGCAAGAAGGCGCTGTGTAGCTTCACGGCCTTGCTGGCCTCGCATACGTTCACGACTACACCCAAGTGTCCGACGTGCAGCAGCTTCCCGTTTACAAGTGTCCGGGATTGGTTGACGATGGATACAGTTGCGCAGAGGACGGGGACAGCTGCTGCTGCACAGAACAATGTTGTGAGTGAGGCGATCCGTGATACGATGAACGTCAAGGACTTTACTAAGTATCACCCGGTGACTACGTCGATGTCCGTTGACCAAGAAGGTCGTTTTGTCGGCAAGAAGGGACAGAAGAATACGTCCCCTAGTGCTAGTTGGATGGACCAAAAAGAGAGGAGGCGGGACAGTTTCGGATCATCACGTCATTGTGAAAAGCAATTGGCGTCCAGGGGGAAGTTGATTGAAGCTCACGTGCGGTACAATGGCAGCAATTCGTCGAGTAAGTGCACTCGGAGCCCGCCGTCTCCTCTTTCGGTTGACGGCTTTTTGATGCCGGCACCTGCAGCTATTGTGGATACACATGTGAAGGTGGACAGTAACAATGGTATTGGAGGAGATGGTGATGTTGGCAACGAGGATGAGGAGGAGGAGGATGAAGAGTTTGAATCTTTCGTGGTTCCCTCTTCTGCGTCGTTGAGCGCATCAGGGAATGGTGGAAAGATGGACCACTCGGCTCGTGCACCTTTGACTAGTGATGGTGATGTTCGTGCTGGTAATGAGACAGTAAGAAAAACGCATTTCAAGTTCACGCGCAATTCCATGTGGGCGGACGACGACCGGTCATCTCTTCATCCACGCGGAAGCAGCATGATCGAGATCGATGGCCTTGGCGGTGAGGAGGAGGAGGAGGAAGGTCTGAACATGGATTTCCTGGACTTTGCGTGTACTGCACCGATCCCCGCCGAAGATTCATCATGTACCTTATAGAAAGCAGACCGACAAGGAAAAAGCTGTGCCTGCACATGTCCACATGCAAGCTCTCTGCAATATATAGTAGATACTGCTACAGTGTAAAAAATACAGCGGCTGTCCTGTGCTAGACTCAGTAATCATGTTGTTGTGCCGGTAGCGAGGAAAGGTGTGGGTTTGTTGCCCAAGTCTCACCTGCATGGTCATGTCAGTGTTGAAGTGTTTTTTTTGACAACAAATATCTCACTCTACTGACACACCTCATATTAATGCTGACATACCATTCTTAATAAATTGTGTGGCCACCGTTGCAGTGATTGGCATTGCGTCAACGGTCCCGAGTAGTTTTTTTAAATATGCAACGAATTGGGTTTGAGCACTGCTGCTGTGGCCTTCGAGCTCTACCACGCGATCCTTGCATCTGCATGGCGCGTTACCCGTGACCCTTTTCATCTAGCTAGGCATCAAAAGTCTGACTCAAGAGAGAAAACCTGG
>JH598330.1:187780-201578 GCA_000173235.2 Hyaloperonospora arabidopsidis Emoy2
AAGAGAACATTCATCCGAACTTACCTGCGTCGAGCGGTTGAAAATGTGCTGCCATGTTTGGCGGCAGGAATGCCAGCTTAACATTGTAGCATCCAGGGACGACAGAGGGACACGACGCGTTGCCCAGCAGGAGAAGCACTCACTTCCCGTGCATCTTGAAATCGAAATGCCGGAGCCACTCAGCAAACATTAACCTGTTTTGCCACGCAGTCTGGTTGTTAAAGTACAAAAACTTCATTTGCTTGGTGGTGGCTTTGCAAAATGCTCGTGGTTGCTTCGACTTGCCTATGACTACGAGATCCATATTCTCGATGCCGGTCATGTTGCAGCACATTGCGACTGTGATGCGTTCCTTCTCTGACTTCTTTCCGTAGCGCTTGACCGTTGCCAGTATCTTGTTTGGAGGTAGGCGATAGAAGAGAGCTACTTCGTCAAAATTGAATATATCTCGTGGTGAATATTGTCCAATCAGCTCTTTAAGCTCCATTGGATTCACTGCTAGTTGAGCGCGATCAACCGAGTCTGCCTCGACGTGAAGCACATCCTTCTGAATGCCGTATCGAGTCTTAAATATGTGAAGCCACCCATTGCTGAATGCCGTATCGAGTCTTAAATAAGTGAAGCCACCCATTCGGAAGCCTCAGGTCGTTCTCGCTTATCCCTTGAGAGGCTCAGATTGAGCGACCTTCTTCTATTAGTAGCTCTTCTGTGAAAATCGCTTTGCTGTCATTGAGACGATAGAATGCGAGGAACGCAGCCTCAAACGCTGAAAACAGCACCTTTCGATTGCGCTTCCTGTCCGTGGCAAGGAACGTGTTAGCTGGTGCCTGACGAATCCGTTTTGCTGCGTTGTAGAGATCCGAAGGCCGAACTTCTCTCTAACCCAGTCTTGTATTTGAGCCAGTTTTATGCCTGGTGTGCGTGTGATGTGCACCTGCACCTGACACTTTTGCTCCATCATCAGAATCGTTCGCTTTGTCGACATGTTTAAGGTGGAACGGAAGCAAATGTGCAAAATGGCACGCAATGCGAGACTGTGGCAAGTCCAATATAGAGGGAAAACTGGTGGTTGGCGCGCGCTGTTTTAGTACCCTATTTCTTAAGTCTCTTATATATAATCAACGTACAAAAACCAAGTGACGCAGCTTGGTGCGGGACACGGAGTTCCTTAAACAGGAATTTAACCCCGATAGAGGTTCTTATATGGAGGGACGACTATATACCTATGTGGTGGGGACAGGTTAGATCGCACTTAATTTCGAGCCCGAATGGTGAAGCTGTTAGTGAGCGTGCGCAAGGTTGAATGCCAAACTTTTAAATCGTACTTATCTGTGTGTGTCTGTGCGTCTGTAAATAAAGCGGTTAGGTGTACCTTACCCGTACTAAGTGCGATCTAGTTCATCCCTTCCCCGTAGGTATAGGTATATCCGAAGTCACTCTTTGGCTAGGACACTATTGTGGTGCAAGCTTGTGATTGGCTTAAAATCGATCAAAGATGAATATGATCACATAAGTAAATGCTGGACGCTAGTAAGAAAAGGCTGATTGCGTTGCCCAAGTGTACTGTACTGGGTTCATACAGAAATTAACATCATCATACTCCTTCTTCAGTGACTGCTGCTGCTGTATAGTGTTTTGCAACTTGATTCAGTTCTCCGAGCTGGATTACTTATATCAAAGGGCGAGCTCCAGAGCGCGCTCGTCTATCTTAGACACAGACACACACAGATAAGCACGATTTAAAAGTTTGGCATTTAACCTTGCGCACACTCATTAATAGCTTCACCCTTCCGGCTCGCAATAACATTATCAGTTTTTAAGAGTCGTCTTGCAGTCTCTACAAATTAGTTGTTTAGCTCACCCGCAATTACTAGGGTGAATTCTAGGTACACACCCACCACTGATACACACACCTAGTCAAACTACTTATAAGCAGAACTCGCTACAAACCACTCCATAAACATGAATGAAAAACACCATTTGTGCTCATCTAAAAGTAGTGCCGCACTTCTGGTTTTGGAACTGTCCGATGATCCCAGCACTTTAAATAGGAAACCGATAGGTACACAACCACCCTTTGATGCGTACACACCCACCCAAACTGTGTAAACTAATCATTTGCCATAAATGGTAACGTAAATGCACAAAAGTATAATTTGCTAAACTAAACAGATCTACGATCTCTGATCAACCCTTTGATACGAACACACCCAGTCAAACTGTATAATATTATCATTTGCCACAATTTGTAGCGTAAATGATAAAATATGTCTTACTAAATTAATGAAATTGATAGGTACTCACCCACCCTTTGATGGGTACACACCTAGGCGAACTGTTTAAAATAATCAATTGCCACAAATTGTCACGTAAATGCATAAAATATAAGTTATAATATTCTTTAATAAACATGCGAAACGTTCGATTCGTCTCCATTAACTACTTCGCAGCAGTTTTGTTGTTTCCAATTGGAGCTATGGGGATTCGCATTTGGAGGCAAGCCTGTTGTACTGTCGCCATACTGAGTCACATGTACAGCAATACAGACATTCCTGCAGGAATCGATGGGCAATCGAGCACGTTGTCTGATTGCAGTGCGCCGCTTGCGGGCCAAACCACGAGGAATAGCAAATTACTAGGATAGTATCAGTACGCTGCATCGTGACACGTCACGGATCATGTTCAGAAGCGGAACCCTTCTCAGTAGCATTGCAGCCATTGAGTCAGATTCGATCATTGATGCTTGTTCATAGTGCAAAATCAGTGATGCGGCCACACTCTGGAATACGACGAAAGATGTCGATACGACTCGCAATATCTGGCGCTGCACCGTTCGCCACCTGATGGGTAACGATGTTTTGTACGAGAAAAAGACATTGTCAACAATGACAGTGATAGTTGCACTGACCTTGCACTGAAACGAGAAAGTGACGCGGTTGTTTGGGTAGTAACACGTATAGAAATGACAAGTTTGTGGATGGACGCTTCCCTGTCACGCATGCAGCATTATGATGTATGTTGCCATGCAGTTGTTGTGTCGTCTTCTATGTTTCAGTAAAATAAATGCCATAGACACTTTCTGTTTGAAAGGTAACAAACCATCTTTTAAGCGTGAATATGTACTACATTTTGGATGAGTATGATGTGCTTTGTGAAGAGCATCAAGAGGGTTCATCTAGTAGTGTGCACGCGTTTCAGCCCTGGATCGATTCATAAATATTGACACATCTGATCAGCAGATAATGGACTTCGTAAAGATGACCATGAAAAACGTATCTCACATTGTCGAGCTTCGCTGGTGCAGCAATTCTTCGATACCTATAGGTGCATCAAATTTGACAGCAGAGAACGGAGATTATCTATCATAGAACACCATACATGGTTTCTCGCTTGCGCAAGAAGGTGTCATCTCATCTAATCCTGCGGTAGCTGAGAATGGTAGTTCGCCGTTGGGTAATCCCTGCAATTAAGTCGCAGGTCAGAGGAGACAGATGAGGTTGCAGTGTGTCGACGACGTCATACAAAAAATGGGTGACTCATCAGCACGGACATTGTGGTTGGAATAGATGATCAGTATACAGGAGAATCTGAATGGCTCAATGTATAGCCAGTGATCTGAACGGATCAACCCTACAGTCCATGTAAACGAAAAAGGTGTAGATTATCAACATATATTGTGATCAAGCACACAGCGAAAGGTATACCACTGCACTGAATGATTGCATTTTCTTCTTCAAACTAAACGAAAGCTGAAATTGCGTAGATGTTGTCATCGATATGTTCGGCTTGAAGGGACAGATGACGAGACGGACAATGTCACCACCAAGTTACTCTTCTCCGTCAGTTTACCACGACGTTCACACTTTCAAGTGCGAATTCAAGGATGGTGATACGATTGAAAAAAGCATAAGCGACAGTCTATTTCTCGTATCAGGTACTATATTCCAGGCTCTCGACATTGTAGAGTCTGTATCTGTTCAGATGATATAGCTCATCTGATGTTGCATACGCCGATACAACAATTGTTTAGCATCAGGGGGCGACCGTATTACGAGCACCTCAAGCACGCTTCGTTTTTATGGTAGAGGCAGCGCAAATCGTGGCGCAATTTTAGTCCTTACATCCATCCTGTATTCGCATAAAACTCGACACAAATTTGTGCAGCTTTTCATCGACCGAGATGTTGCGACAAGAGTCCTTGGTCCTCAATCCTATACACATCAAATGTTCCTTTAAGCAGCCTGCGTAAGAAATGCGCTTGTATTGTTAGTCGGATTCAGTATACATCTATATCGACGAGGACACACATGATCGAGTCATGGCCAAGGCGATAGTAAATACATGGTACAGGCAATGATTGCTAAAACTATATGCAAGCAAAGACTATGATCTTAGCTCTAACTTTCACCGTGCCGGATGTGCACAATCGAGAAGGTGTTTTGAGAATGACGTACTTGTGTTTGTTGGCCTCATACATGCCCATCAATAGTATGGAGCACACGCCACGTATTCAGATATGCTGCTGAGATGTTGACATTCTTGCAGCGATAAGAAATGTTTCGATAAAGACAATATTATGCTTCTGATTGTTGGCTGCCCAACTCTACGACGCGTTCTTTGTCTTTGATCACACATGCGAGGTGATCAGTGTGCACATCCAATACCTGTGTCGTTCCACAGGATGTGCACCTTTTGGCGCATCCTCGCCTGGTATATCATGTATCACTACCACTTTGGTTTAGATGCAGTTATCTTTAATCTTTATCCACAAATAAACATTACTTCCACCTTGATAACATTGCATGACAGCTTCGCGGGGCTTGCTCGTCTCTGGCAGGTTATTTTATATGGACCTACAACACAGGTAAACAGCTTGTAACAGCTACCGAATCTACGTCAATACTGCAAGGAGTCGGCAAACATTCAGCTACCAAAGAACACAACGCGTCTTCTTTACTTTGCCCCAGCAGCGTTTCTATCCATCCTCTTTTCTCCTAATTCATGTCCCTGCTCTATGGATTTGTTTACATTGATGTCGTTGTTCGTCGGCAGGGCCCTCGTAGATGTACGTAATAGCGATGGTCGTTCTCTTGTTTTCATGTCTTAGGCTAAAAATTTCTCTAGCTTTCGTAAAACGACCGGTCTTCGTCGAGCTCGAACGCAAAAGTGAGTGCAGAGTTCGACGATCCCAACACAGGTAGTGGTCGTCCGGCATAATAAACGTAGACATGAGGGGCTCATATTGAGATTTCCTGCTTGGGCTACATAGCGTGTGCTGTGTAAATTGTGTGAAGGGTAAAGGGCCCAGCTTCTCTTTAACCAGGTCAAGTACTTCACAGCTAAAATAGTCCCTTTGTTGCTACTGCTAGTCTAACACAGTTGTTCTCCGTCGATCACCAAGACCAACAGGCTTGTCTCCAAATGCGAATCCCCATAGCTCCAATTGGAAACAACAAAACTGCTGCGAAGTAGTTAATGGTGATGTATCGAACGTTTCGCACGTTTATTAAAGAATAGTATAACTTAGATTTTTATGCATTTACGTGACAATTTGTGGCAATCGATTATTTTAAACAGTTCGCCTAGGTGTGTACCCATCAAAGGGTGGGTGAGTACCTATCAATTTCCTTTAGATATTGGGGTACCAACGAAGCCGCCGGGTTATAGGCTGGCATTGCGACATCTTCAAAAAATAAAACGTCTCGGTCGCACTTTATCATGGCAGAGCTGCTATACTGGGTAATGAGTGAAAAAGTCGTTTCTTATGTATTAAAGTAAGTAGCTTGTGGCGAGTAATCACGGACAAATGTCCATAGTCGAGCCTCCGTTAATCTTTGAGTTGAGGTCGTTCTTTGAGAAATAAGAAGTACCCATCTCGAGCGTTCATTGTTCTTCATGTATGATCAGTTTTTTCTATAAGGTGTGCAAGTACTCGGTACATGTCAGTACGAGATCAGGCTGCCATTACGCTCTGCCAAATGCGTACACCTTTATTGGAAGCACCATCCGCTTTTGGTGTCACTGCTGGAGTTCGGGTAGGGCTTCAATAATCGAGGTGTAGAGCAGTTTGCCGGCCGCGGAGAGGCCGTTTCTGTCGTAGTCAAGATCGAAGTGTTGCTCTACTTTAGAATGAGTGACAGCGATTTTGAATGGTGTACTTGCATGAATGGTTTGCGGCGACTGTTCTATGTAAACAGTATGACTGGGCATAATGGTGGCTTCGAATTGGTAATTACAAGTTGAGGTTTGAATTGCTATTGCGTTTCGTTTTCCACATGCGTCTTGTTATGTGCCATCTTGGACCATATTGAGATTCTGTCTAGCCCCTTTGACTGCTCTACAGATACGCAGTGACCAGCCTTGCGGCCACCAGGTTGCTCTCGCTTTTTTATAGCCAGAATTAGGAAACGCAGAACTTGATACCCGTATACTAACAAATAAGGCCATCTAGCTATTTTTATGTAGGTAGGCGTTATCGATCACTGACCCATACGTTAATCATCACTAACCCACCCTTTTGTAACAGAAATAGAACTTGTGAATAGTCGGGCCAAAAGAGTGTGGCTATTTTAAGGCCCTGTGAATGATTAACTAAAAATTACAGGCGCCAAGAGTAAATTTGACAGAGGATAAATACTTTTATTGCATTGAGATGTCCGCCGAAAGGTCAGCGATCGATTTAGGTGCACTTCAGTGCCACTCGATCTATGTCGTTGCCTACGCCTGGATGACAAACTCGGTACTCGATCATGTCCGGTGATTGTATACTGCTAATCACGCCGGCGGTTACATCGAAATGGCCATGCTATGCTGCTGTACAATAACACTACATTTGTCCCCACGAATTGGTACGTACGGACTTACTGCTCCTAGTGCACTGTCGCCGCAGCATCGACGCGTGGTGTGTGGCCTATTTACTGCTCCACGGCCCGACGAACGCGCTAGCACGACCATCGAAGATTGGAGAGGACACGTAGCTAGCCGTAGCTTCATCCCCTATGATAGGAAGGTAATAGTTATCGAAATGAGCAAATACACGACACACATAACACTCCTACGCACGTCAATACGTCAATCATATAGAGTATGAACAGTGTCGATAGCCTAGCACATCAGTAAGGTCTTATAACTGCGGTACCTTTGGCTTCGATACGTTTGAATGGAATAGCGCATGAATTGAAGTCTGATCAATCACGAATACAGTGTTGTAATAGAATGCCTCGCAGATTTGAAATAATGCACGTAGCTCAAGTGGTTTGGTGTGGCAGCACTAAGCCCGAGGTCACGGGTTCGATACCCAGTGCGGAAGGTAAGCCTTCGGGACCTGGTGTTTGGGGTTCTCCAGCACTGTTCTGCCAGACAGTGACGTCCCCCACTTTTGGTACGTTTTATGTTTAAAAACGTACATCTAGACGATTAGTAATGCGCACCAGACGATTAGTAATGTGCGACTGGACGATTAGTAATGTGTGACTAGACGATGAGTAATGCGTGATGTGGCGATTACTAACGTATAGGCAGAATCCAGTAGGCTTAGAGTAGCAACAGGAGTTTGTGGACTAAGGACTTAAATATATTTACCTTGCATTTTACTAAGGGCTCAACTACCTTTGCTTGATGCCGCACAGTCACATGTTACGGTTGGCAGTGTTAACGTCCAAGTTAGACAGTATATTGATGGCTTACCGTCATCGTTTATTCGTCGCTCTCCTGTCCTTCCTTTTGCATATCGCTCGACATGCACGAGAGGCCTGTACGAGACCCCTCCTCCTGCGCAGTTTGGGGCCGAGCAATGGACGGTCTCCGCCGAAGGTGGGTGGCCTTGAGATGGAGTGGGAGGGGGCGGCCTGTCTCGAGTGGCTAAGTGCGGATGGAGGAATGGAAGGAAAAAGATATGGTAGGATGTTTTGCGTGGTACACATTAATTTTTGTGCTGAAGTGGTGCTAGTTTTGCGACTGGTGCCAGTCCACAGCTGGTGTGCACTTGCTGCCGTGTATATAGCGTAAATTGCTGCTGTAGTTACTTCCTGCAACACACTATTGCATTTGTGCATTTGTGCGTAACGTGAACCTCGTGTATTGTACTCCGGGTAACTAAATATACCTACCTTTATTGCTTAATACACCTACATGATTCATAGGATATCCATTTAGCTTAAATAAACTAAACTGACAAATGCTGAGAGAACATCCTATATTAAACAAGAGAACAGCATAAATTAGCAAGAGAACGTCCACTATTTAGTCTCAGTCAGGCCTCTCTTTCCTTCTTCGTAACTTTATCGTCTACCTGTCGATGAGCCATCATATCTTCACTTCTGGCGGTGTAGCTCACGTTATTGAACTTTTAGACGCTTCTGCGTCGGTCTCCTTCGCTAGTCATAATACGACTAGTAATGTCGCTACATACACCGGTGAAGACACTACTGATACTGTCACTCATATCGCCCGGCTCCATCATGGAGTCGTGGAGTTGTGAAGACCCCTCCTGGTTGGGCCATTCGAAAGTCAATAGCAAGCTTTCCGCACCATGAAGCAATACTCTGTGCACCAAGGATTCGCTGTCAGCGTTTTCCACACAAGATAGCGCAGCATCAAGCGCGTTTTTCTTTGTTGATTTCAATGAGATTACTATCAATAATTCCACAGGCGGTTAGTATCGTTGCTAGACCGCGGAACCAAAACCGTTAGCAGTTCGTGTGAGCTCGCGATCACCTCTAACAAGAGCTTGTTAGAAACTGACCCCGGTCTACACTTGAACGACTGATACTTTAGACATGTCCGACGCATAAACTATATTAAGCTCGAGCCGAGCACGACGTGTGCCACGAGAAGCATGATATAAGAAGGCCACGACTGTTTAGATGTATCAAATTGTAGCTGCTGTATAGTAATGTGCGCATTTGAGATAATGTAACGATACATGTAACACGTGCCATACCTATTTCGTATTTCAGCTTATACTGAACCACTTAAAGACGACGAACATCATTACAAGAGCAAGCAACCACGTCCAATATCTAAAGGGCCCGTGCGTGAGAACAAATGCAGAGTCTTCATAAAGAGCACGATGCTTTCGCCTCCATCCGTTTTGGTACAGAATCTACCATCATCATGTCGGCATGCTCTTGCGCTATAATCGACAACCCCCACAACAACAAAAAAGACAATGGAAGGTTGTGAATCTGCTATATGAAGGAAGTCAGTGTATTCTTGAATCAACGGGAGAGCTTCACTATATGGATGAATATCGTCACTTCTCCGACCTGACTTAGTGTTTGTAAGCGACGGACGAGCGAATAGAATTATAGCACTGTATTTATATCAAATCAAAGAGAATATGAACATGTTTTTTGCCAATAATAAATGTAGGGGTAGGAAAGTAGGGTACGCCTGCCGCTCCAACGTATTGAATTGGAGGAGAGCGCCAGGTATGTGTATGTTAATACAAAACTTAAGTCACGGGTGTATCAATAGCATATTCGTGTGCTGTCCGACTTCAGATGATTTTGCCGATCTGCAGCCTGGAAACTAGCCAAATTTGTGTATGTCAATACAAACCCCAAGTCAAGGGTGTATCGTTTGCATATTTGTGTGCTGTCGGACTTCGGATGAGTTTATCCGAACTGCAGCCTGGAAACTCCAAGCGAGCCAGATCAACTACTGTGAAGGCATTCTGCAGTTTCTACAGCCTGAGAATGCAAATCTAGAGTATGTCAAGGGCTGAATGCAGCCCTTGACAGTCAGAAACAAATATAATGAAGTTTCTTGGAGAGCGCGGTATTCATTCGAATGGCGCCAATGCTGTCGTGAAGCAGATGCGCGTGCTTCATCTATCCAGCGATCTGAACGGCAAAATTCAGTGCTACCGCTGTTCTCTTGTTAAATTGTGGATGCTCTCTCAGCATTCGTTGTTATATTTTATTTAAGCTAAATGGATAGCCTTTGAATCATGCAGGTGTATTTAGCAATAAAGGCTGGTGTATTTAGAGTTACCTTGTACTTCTCGTGAACATTTCGCCGTTTCTGAGCTTCTCATTCAGGAGCCCGGCTGCAGGACCTGTCAAAATACGGTGCGTGAGATGCGAAGAATTTTCTGTGATCTCGCTGGCTTCTGGGGCTGGTCTAAAGATCCCCCTTCGATAAGCTTCCACTCCTCTCTTGAATCCTCCGGTACATAATTGTACGTAAATAGTGCTTTTGAGTCGTACTCTGTGATACCGCTCAACGTCCAGACACAATATTATTTGGTCGACGTGATGTTATCGTCATGCGTCACGATACACCATTAATGATCAAGTTTAGCGTTGCGATCGTGCAGCGCTTGGTGCCCATATTGTTCTCGTGCAGATTCTTAGCATACCAGCACAGTTCCCAAATTTCCGACTTAAACAACATTGTGACTGAACAGCGCGACGACGACGCACGACTTAGCGTTGCAGTATCTTTTCGACATGAGGATGCTGGGAGCAAGAGCTACGAGCGACTGCTTCACTTCTTTGTCGAAGCAAGAAAAAGCCCTATTGAAGATTGCATGGACCTCATCACTTAATCTGTTGGAGGTAATGTCATCAATTATATCCTGATAAAGTGATGAGCAGAGGTGCACGAAGAACATTGACCATATTAAGTAAAGTTTTATCAAGGCAAATAGTTTGCATTCAATTTCATTATCCGCCAGGCCGTGGAAAACCGCGTCGAGTTTGGGTACCAGCCCCTTCATCTAGACAACGTCTGCGCCACGGTCTTCGCTCGAACTTTTGGTCTACCTAAAACATTCTCAGCACAGGAGTAGTTTATGTCCCATTGCGGCCATACCATCATACCTGGTACTCTGATATGCAATGGCTCAATATGAAAAGAGTTGAATAATCTGTATCAATACCCGCAATTCGTTGACGCATTCTCAATCCTTGTCAGCTGCCAACACCACAAATATATGATCCACAACTGAAGCTAAAGCCGACAGCAGTGACGGTCGCAGCTTTATACCACGGCTCACGTCCCACAAGCAGCAATAACTTACTTGTGTTCAATATGTTTGTATTCTATGAAACGACATATCACACCCACGACAACACATCCTAACCTCATCAGTGCTTTCCCGCCGCCAAAATGATTTCCACGCAGCCTAAACGCTATCATTAATGGTGTATCATGAC
Source organism: Hyaloperonospora arabidopsidis Emoy2 (assembly GCA_000173235.2). Taxonomy (NCBI): domain Eukaryota; phylum Oomycota; class Peronosporomycetes; order Peronosporales; family Peronosporaceae; genus Hyaloperonospora; species Hyaloperonospora arabidopsidis. The sequence continues at coordinate 198,943 of JH598330.1, forward strand.
GCATGAAAATTACTCTCACGCAGACACAATGTTTTTTGTGTCTAGGTGATAAATGGAATCACAGAGTACCACTCAAAAGCACTTTTATGTACAATGGTGTAATGTAGGATTCAAGAGAGGAGAGTTTGATTATTGAAGGAGGATGTTGAGACGTGCCCTGGCTTCCGGGTCCAACAAATCCTGAGTGCATCAATATTTGGATCCGTGCCAGCTCTATACCGTAGGAGCAATGGCCGAGCTCCCCCTGTAATGGGGCACCGGAGCAACACACTGGACAACCAGTGTGGAGCTACTATCTCCAACAGCAGTGCTAGTGATGCCTCGCTACCTCTGTGAAAACGTGCAGAGGAAGGTAACCAACTAGTGACAGTCTAATTGTTGGTAAAAGTAAAACTGCATTAAATATAATTAAATCCCAATCATTAACCTAAGTTTTGGTCCTAACTTAATTATATTTGTCTACAAAAATGTATGCTGAAGTCTTGCTCACCACTCATTGCGCGAGCCCATCGTTGATTGGACCGCTAGAGCTGGCTGATATGATGACCCATATCAGCCAATCGGTGAGTGTTTCTGAATATTACCCCTTATGGTAATATTTACGAGCATTATCAACCTTTATGATAATATTCTAATTACCAAGTATCAAGGGCTAATTACATGTAACAGGCTCACCCCGTTACATCACTCCCCCTTAAACTATAGTCACTCAATCACCATCATGTTGATGTGGTCACCGTTAGACCACATCAGGGACAGGGAGCACTTATTTTGGTCTGATCCATCCATTTCTGGATTTTCATCACAAGGTGAACAAATCCATGCGATGCGCGGCGAAAGCTGCTGAGATGACAACTGCGCGTGCTAACGCAGCTATTCTTGACGATGTCCAGCCTCTCGCGGCAGACGATGCTTCATCTGCTAACGCTGCAACTCTTCCTGCAGCACCAGTTGCTGCAGATACACGTGGTGAGTCACTACGTGCTAATGGTGATGGCTCCCAAGTGGAGCTTATCTACTCGGGGAAGTCGGACGGTGGGTCCGACTCAAAGAAGACACCTAGGTCACCCGAGTCTATAAAGGCGACCGAATACGAGCCTACGAATAGGACTCGAGCGGGTATTCAGACTCATGGTGTAAAGGGATTACACATCAAAGGGTATTCGGTACCCTGTGTCTTAGACACACGGGATGGTATCCCACTGAGATAGATATAGAATATCTTATCGGTTTATAGGGGCTGACGGGTGTCAGCCACGAGATAGGAAAGATCTTAAAGGTATTAGTTTAGGACATGAGGGCCTAGATTAGGTAATATTAGGATTGAGATATTCTATAGAGTTAAACGTAAATAAAGTTCAGTTCCCCTTTTGATCTTGTCTAAGACACGTGCCTTGAGAGACGTCTTTGATCGTTGATAGTTAAGAGTTAGCAACATCTCTCTGAGGTAGCTACTCTTGAGCACTAAGTGCTGTAGGTTTACTGAATCATTCGGTCCCCTGGAACAGGGACCTTAAGCGTTACGCTTGTTGACTCATAGAGTCTAGTTCTTTAGAATTAATATTTTTGAGCACAAAGCCTTCCTCTGACTTAAGGAGCTGTGTAGCTCCGCTATACTTGGTAGCACTTGTAGTCAATCTACGCCTGAGTCTTTAAATAATGATCCTGTGTGAGCATGGAAAATCCCACTCCCCTCTCTGAGGCCCAAAAGGTCGCGCTTGATAAGCTGACCACATCTTTGGGTCCAGAGTATGTGGAATTACTTGTATCGCAAGGCCCGGAAGTGCTGACTGCACGTGTTGAGGGCTTCTTGCAGTAAGAAGCGTCCCTTCTAGGACAGGTCCAAGACCAAATAGCGTTGGCTATGCCTACACGCTATGTGTCTGTTCCAGACGAAGAGGCTAAGCCTCGTCCACTTAGAGTGGAATTTGAAAACTACTCAAGAAAGGAGGGTGAAAACCTCATCCTCTGGATCCGTGAGATTGAGATGGCCATGAGATCAGGCCTGATCAAGCTTGACCATCAACAGGTCTCGATGGCTAACTCAAAGCTCGATGGAAGAGCTATAGAATGGGCCTTGACGTGTAGCACGTCGGTCTACTTAGCGTTTCTCACATGGGAGTCGCTTAAGTCACAATTGGTACAGGTGTTTTCACCTCCTAATCAGGCTTACTGCGTGCGTTCACGCTTTTTATCAACCCGTCAGGGTAAGAATGAGTTAACGGAATATGTTTAAGAGCTGAGAACTCTCATGGCTGCTATGCAGTCTGACCCTCTGCCTGAAGCAGTCCATGTGACTATATTCATGGAGGGTCTCCGTACTGGCGTTGCCAGAACCGAAGTCTTTCGGGTTCACCTCTCTACATTCGAAGAGTCTGTGAGAATTGCTCTTAATGCTGAGCATAACTTCAAGGCGGCCAGACTTGGATGGAATGGGTACAATCCTAGCTCTGCAAGAGCAAACTCCACGAGTACTCCGGCTGTTAATAGGCCGGAACCGATGGATCTCAGCTATGCTGAAGATGAAGGTAAAGTCGAACTTCAAGCTGCCTAGCAGCAATGTGTTGTACGACGATGTTATACGTGCGGAAGTACTAAACCACTTCCGACCTGGTTGCCCTTTGCGTAAAACAGGG
>JH598330.1:210620-232425 GCA_000173235.2 Hyaloperonospora arabidopsidis Emoy2
ACTCCTCAAAGAAGGACAGCCACCTCGCCATCCTTTGCGAGGGGTGTGGGCTGTTAACGGCCGTGCGTAATTACGCATGGTCCGTATAGACTACAACGGTCTATCTCCAAGGGGATAGACGCGAAACTTCGCTAGTGCATACTTCATGGCAAAGAGTTCTTCGTCATGCACTGGATAATTACGCTCAGATGCTTGCAGATGACGCGAGTGATAACAGACGACATGCTCTGTGCCGTCTGCATCGTACTGCCTTAACGGGCAGCCGATTGCGAAGTAGCTGCCGTCACAGACAACATGGAATGGTCTGTCTTGGTCTGCAATCACCAAGATGGGCGATTGCATCAAGCTCTGCTTGATACGTTCAAAGGAACGCTGACAATCAGCATCCCATGACTACTTCTCGTTCTTTTTCAAAAGTCGAGAGAGGTGAACCGTCATCTCGGCGTAGTTGCGTGAGTACTTGTGTAAGTACGCCGCTAGACCAAGGAACTTTCTTAGTCCCTTAACGTCTACTGGCACCGGCCAGTCAGTGATCGCCTGATCTTTCAGAATCAGGGCGTACGCCGTGTTTACCCACGATGCACCCAAGAAGTGGTATTTCGCTAGCAGCAAATATACAATTCTTAAGGTTGGCGTACATCTTATGCTTGCGCATAAGTGTAAGAACCTGACGAACGTGTGTTTTATGAACCTCTACATCTTCCTTTCCACCCATAGCCCGGCTATGGACGAATACATCGTCGAAGTAACTCGGTGCGAATTCTCGCACCGGTCTCAACAGATCTGTAACGCATCTGTTGAACGTGGCAGGGGCGTTGCTAAGCCCTTGTGACATCACTAGCCACTCCCAGAGCATACCGCTCGGGATGCTTACTGCCGTGTACGGGATGTCCCGTTCACGCATTAGAATCTGATAGAAGCCATCCATAAGATCCACGGACGAAAAGATGGTACTCTTTGACATACCATCAATGATTACGTCTTTCCTCGGTATCGGCGTCTGAGCCGGTACCGTTGCAGCATTCAACTTGTTGAATGCGTGCACTATCCGCCATCGTCCTGTGGCCTTGCGCACACAGAATGTCGGAGAGCTGTGAGGGGAAGTTGACTCCCTCACATGACCCGTAGCTAAGCGATCGGCAAAGAACTTGTCAATCGCTAGTATTTGTTCACGAGGCAGTGGCCATTGCTTCATGACACAGTACTTCGAGCCCAGTTTGAGCTCGATTTCATGTCGAGTGCCTTTATCCTTAGGCAATTCGCATGGTACAGATTCAGGGAACACGTCCTTGAATACAATCAAATTCTTATATAAAGGATTCGCCTGAAGCGACTCTCAAGATTGAGACGTGTACCTTTCAATCCGAGTCTTCTCATCGAAGACACTTGCGTCCATTGATGAGCTGCTGAGGACCCGTTCGTTCTCTGCAAATAATACTGCCGACCAAATGTCAGTCAGGTACTCGTCCTCCGTAACGAGTACACAAATCTGCTTGATCTTGCCACTACGCAGATCTCACTAGAACCATTTCGGTTCTAGCGTTGGCAATTGAGTGATCTCCGAATTCGACTTCGGATGCGCGATCAGATCAAGTGTATAAGCGCCTACACTTGACCCGTCATTAACCAAGATATTCAATGTCTCGGTTTCTTCCTGGGAACTCTTTTCCTCAAGTACGTGGGGACTTATTCCCTCGACTTCTTCTAGCTGTGGTTGCGCTACTACAGCTAGGTCCTCTACAAGCGATTTATCAGTAGATCTAGGATCATCGTGTTGCCCTGTGTGGGCAACCGGTTTTTTCTTACTTGGATGTCGCCCGCTAGGCGTACGCCCATGTCCCGATCCACTCGACTGGTTCGAGTGGTGGACCTTCGGCGCTGCCTGTGCATCCGCACAGCCGCCTGCAGATTCCTCCACAGTGTGATTAGTTGTCAACTGTGATCTTGTGCAGTCGTACTAACGACCGTACCGCAAGTGAGGCCATCGCACTCACTCACAGTACATCCACACACTTGTGGACGCTCCAAGACGTTCATCAGATGGTCATCTGATGAACTAGTGGCAGGCATCTTCACGGTTCAATGCTGCCAGATGATCCTTGGCTCTTACGTTCTGAGCCAGGGTAACCCTAGGATGACATCAAATTTGTTATCCAAATCAAGTACGATGAAATCATCATTGTACTGCAAATCTTCTAACGTGTAGTGAAATCCCACTACACGTTTATCACTGCTATAGATGCGCCTGTTGCGAGGCGCACCGTCAGCCTCGTAGGAGGAGTAACGCGCTCAACGAACTTGAGCCTACGGTCCTCTAGCGACTGGCGACAAACAAAGTTGTTCGACGCCCCACAGTCAACTAAGGCACGAAGTGACAAATCTTTTGTCGCTTCTAAATTCAAGGTGATGAGGGGTACTTCATCACCAAGTGCAGAGACACACAAGGATTGGGAGTCTGGGGCAACTTTCATCAATAGGTTTGCAATTCTATTGAGGTTGCTCGATCAGTAGGGCGCCCCGCCCCTACTGACCCCGACCGTTTTTGACGGTCCGCTATGCTGTTGTGACTTCGCAACAGCGTCGAACCCGCGTCCTTTGCTCTTCTTGGCAGACTGTCAATCACTTTGCTCAGTGTTTTGAGACACTGGGCGTGGAGCACTACACTCGTAGGCGTAGTGTCCTAGCTTCTGACAGCGATTGCACTTCTGCAATCGCTTACTGCTTGCAGAACGAGGTCTCTCGCTCTCAGCACTGCAGAGGTCCATTGGTTCTGGACCTCTCGCCTCTACTCGTCTCGAAGGACGATAGGGGTCAAGCTAGTGTGAGCCTGTCTCACAGTAAAGTCCTCTTGCACCGCTGTTGTGATCGCTTTCTCAAGAGACATCAACCCGATGCAGAATAGGTGGTTCCTCACGGGACTATCTATAAGGCCGTGTAAGATTATCGTGATCAACACGAATTCACTTACAGGATTCGCCACCATGCAACTTGCAAGATAACGAACGTGCTGAGCGTAAGCGTGAACGTCACGCTTACCTTGTTTTATCTTCAGGAGCTCTATAAGAGTCCTGAACCCAGCTCTTGGCGGCTCAAACGTTTGGCTGAGCAGAGTCTTAAAGACCGCCAACGATTCAAAAACACGTTTTTGGATCGTGTAATTGAAGATTCAGGGCCCAAGTTCTGACACGCCCTGACAAATTCGATTTGGCAAATGCAACTTGCATTTCCTCATCGTCGATGTGGCGAGCCTTAATGGCATCGTCCACTTCGAGGAACCATCTCAACAGGGAGTCTTCCTTGACTCCCCGGTACTTGAAGAATTCTAACTTTAGAGTCTCGCGTCGACGCTCTCGTGTCACCAGCAGACTGAGCTCCTGAGACTGTTGCTGTCTCAGGAGCTCAGTCTACTGGTGACCGTGCTGATGCAGCAGGGTCACCACAGCTCGCGACGCATCAAGTTCTCGCTACAAGAACTTGGCGATAATGGAATGCTGTTGGTCCCTATCCCTTGAGGATAGCAGAGACCAGAAAGCTTCTTCGCCAACAGTCGAACTTATTCTTTCGACCGCACTCCATTCAACATCGCTCAAATAGGAGTAACTTTCACGGGTGCCGTGAAAGGTGTCGTCGCCTTCGTCGTCCAATATGTTCATGTTGAACGGGTTTTGTGGTCCTTGGACGGACTACAAGTGCTACCGGGTGTAACGGGGCACCGGGGCAACACACTGGACAACCAGTGTAGAGCTACTATCACCGACAGCAGTGCTAGTGATGCATCGCTACCTCTGTGAAAACGTGCAGAGGAAGGTAACCAACTAGTGACAGTCTAATTGTTGGTAAAAGTAAAACTGCATTAAATATAATTAAATCCCAATCATTAACCTAAGTTTTGGTCCTAACTTAATTATATTTGTCTACAAAAATGTATGCTGAAGTCTTGCTCACCACTCATTGCACGAGCCCATCGTTGATTGGACCGCTAGAGCTGGCTGATATGATGACCCATATCAGCCAATCGGTGAGTGTTTCTGAATATTACCCCTTATGGTAATATTCACGAGCATTATCAACCTTTATGATAATATTCTAATTACCAAGTATCAAGGGCTAATTACATGTAACAGGCTCACCCCGTTACACGCTCCATGATATTCAATACTTTTATTTGAACGCTGTCAAACTGATAGTAGTGCACCACTTTTGAGACGTAAACCTTCTTATCTTCGTCATGCAAAGACACTTCAGTGAAGCCCAATACAGCGGTGTTGTCGTTTCCAAGAGAATCATCATTACACTGGAGAACACTGTTTCATCCAGCAGGTACAAGTCAAGTAGATCGACACTGCTTCACCAAGAATGTGTTTTAACAATGGAATCGAGAGCCGAACTTTCAGGAGTAGACCTTCCAGCAGAATTTACGAAGAAAACATACGTCTAATACAATACAAAGCACACACAGGTAAGATTCCAACCATCCTGATTAAAGCCCACACCTCGTCAACTGTAACGGGGTGCCTCCGTTACACGATAATTTACACAAGGTAAATATCAAGTATGAATATTGCGTTAGGACAAACACAATATTCTCACAATATTGTACTAATAGATAATATTGCCCCGCAGATGTAACACACTGCTCATTGGTTGATATAGGATCAAGATATCAACCAATAAAGCCTAGCCACGACAGAAGCACGCAATGAGTGGCGCGCAGATAGTTATAATACATGTTTGTATTTAGACATAGTTAAATGAAGTCAAATAGGGATTTATTGACAGGAGATTAACTATACTAAATACAGATCTACTTTTTACCTTTACTGAGTACTCTTACTCCGTATCGCAATCTTCCTCTGCACGTACGTGTACGTGAGGTAGTCGGAAGCACATACCCCTGCACTGACAGCAGTGCAAGGTTTATTCAGTTACTTAAATAAGGTGTGCCCCGTTACACCTGGTAGCACTTCGTAGTCCGTTCAACGACCATGAATATGTTGGACGATGAGGGGGATGATTTTCATCCCACGCATGAAAGCTACTCCCATTTGAGTCAAATCGAATGGGACGCTGTCGAACGCTTGAGATCAACGATAGGGCAAGAAGCCGTTGGCGCACTGCTGTCCGCCTTGGGGCCAGACGGACAGCACGCCACTATCGCCAAGTTCATTCAGAATGAACTTGACGACGAGCGGGAAAAGTAACCTTGCTTCACCAACAAGGTTCTCAACAGACAGAGCTGTTGAGAGAACATAGTGATCAACAGTTTGAACTGTTGAGACAGCAGCATGCCACTGCTACCGGGTCGACGTATAAAAGTTGACCCGAGACTCTACAGATTGACATCTCAAAGTACAAGGGAGCCGATGAAGACTCTCTGTTGAGATGTTTCGTGGAACTAGACGATGCCATAAGGGCTCGTCATATCGTCGATGAGGAAATGCAGATCGCATTTGCTCAATCGAACTTGGCAGGGCGTGCAAAGACGTGGGCCTTGGGCCTTAAGTTACACGACCCATATGTCTCTGGGTCGTTAGAAGTCTTCAAGTCCCTGCTAAGGCAAACTTTTGAGCCGCCGCGAGCTGAGCTCAGGGCTCGCTCTGAACTCCTGAGAATCAAGCAAGGTAAACGTGACGTACCCTCGTACATTCAGTACATACGTCACCTTACCAGTTGCATAACAGTCGACCCACTGAACCAACAAACGTTGATTACGCTGTTCATGCAGGGTCTGACTGATGGTCCTGTTAAAACCTACCTGTTCCGATTGGAGTTCAACACCCTAGAAGAGGCAATAAGGGTTGTGGAACAGGAGGACTTCGGCGTGAAACAGGCTCATGCGAATTCGAATTCCTATCGTCCGTCGAGACGACAGGAAAATGGAGGCCCAGAACCAATGGACCTCTGTAACGCGAGGAGCGAGAGCTCTCGTGTCAACAACTACAAGAAATTGCAAAAATGCAATAGATGTCAGAAGACAGGGCATTATGCATATGAAATGCAGTGCCCGAGCGCGGTACCACGTACCTCAGGAAACAGTAACCGCCAAGCGGCCAAGAGAGGTCCAAGGCGTGCGTCCGACATTGTTGTGAAAACGCAACAACGTAACGGACAGCCAAAAAACGGTTAGGGTCAGTAGGTGAGGAGCACCCTACTGATTCAGCAACGTCAAGTGAGTTTGCAGGCCCCTTGACGAAAGTTGCTCCCAACACTCAGTCATTGTGTGTTGCTGCTTCTGGTAATGAGTTTTCCCTCATTACCTTGAAACTCGAAGTGATACAAAGCATGTCGTTTCAAGCCCAAGTCGATTGTGGGGCGTCGAACAACTTTGTACGACGCCAATCGCTAGACAAAAAGAGAGCTCGAATATGTTGAGCGAGAGATCCCTCCAACGAGGATGACGGTGCGCCTTGCGACAGGCGCATCCGTAACAGTGATGAAACGTGTAGTGGGTATTACATATGCACTGAAGGGAGTCCAACATAATGATGAATTCATCATATTGAACTTGGATGACAAATTTGATGTTATTCTTGGACTGCCGTGGCTCAGAAGGTACGAGTCACAAGTCAGCTGTCATCGACGAACAATTGATATGCCTGTCACTTGTTAACCAGATGATCATCTGATGAACGCCATGGAGCGCCCACTAACATGTGGGTGTACTACGAGCAAGTGCGATGGCCTCGCGTGTGGTTCGGTCGTTAGTGCGACTGCAGATGGCCATGGCGTGGCTGATCGCCACACGATGAAGCCATATTCCGACGACTGCATTAAGATGCAGGTCGCGCCGAAGGCCCACCACCCGAATAAGTCGAGTGGACTGGGGTATGGGTGTCCTCCAAAGGGTCAACACCCAAGTGACAACGAACGGATGGCCAACGATTGGCAATACGATGATCTTAGTGCGATTGGATAATCGCACGTAGAAGACCTGGCCGCGGTAGCGCAACCACCGCCAGAAGATAGTGAGGGGGCAATTCCACTCGTGTCAGATGATGAGATAGCCCAAGAGGCTAGTGAGGGAATCAATCCCCACCCAACTGTGAAAATAAGTTTCCAGGAGACAATAGAGACATTAAATGTCCTAGTCAATAACGGATCAAGTACAGAAACACACCAACTTGATCTGATCGCGCCTCCGAAGACAACTTCGGAGATCATTCAATTTCCCACGCTCGAACAGAAGAGGTTCTTGAGTGATCTGCGTAGTGGCAAAGTCAAGCAGATTTGCGCACTCTTCGTGGAAGAAGAGTACGTAATCGATATTCGGTCGGCAGTAATATTTGCCGAGAACGAACGGGTTCTCAGCAGCTCATCGATGTACGAAAGTGTCCTTAATAAGAAGACTCGGAATGAGCGATATACATCCCAATCGTGGGAATCGCTCAGAATAAATCCTCTCTACGATGATTTGACGGAATTCAGAGATGTGCTCCCAGAAACAGTGCCGTGCGAGCTACCCAAGGATAAGGGTACTCGTCATGAGATCGACCTGAAACCAGGTTTAAAGGACTGTGTCATTAAGCAATGGCCACTGCCTCGTGAACAAGTACTAGCGATTGACAAATTCTTTGCCAATTGCTTGGCAGCGGGCCATGTGAGGGAATCTACTTCCCCACATAGCTCTCCGACCTTCTGTGTCCGAAAGGCCACAGGAGGATGGCGGATAGTACATGCCTTCAACAAGTTGAATACTGCCACTGTACCGGCTCAAACGCCGATACCAAGGAAGGATGTCATTATAGATGGTATGGCAAGGAGTACCATCTTTTCATCGATGGATCTGATGGACGGGTTCTATCAGATCCTTATGCGTCAAAGAGACATACCGTACACTGCGGTGAGCATCCCAAGCGGTATGCTTTGGGAGTGGTTGGTAATGCCACAAGGGCTGAGTAATGCCCCTGATACGTTCAACAGATGCGTTACGGATCTGTTGAGATCCGTGCGAGAATTCGCACCTTGCTATTTCGATGACGTGTTCGTCCATAGCCGGGCTATGGATGGACAGACGGATGTGGAAGTCCACCGACTCCACGTCCGAAAGGTTCTTACACTTATGCGCAAGCATAAGTTGTATGCCAACCTCAAGAATTGTATATTTGCTGCTAGCGAAATACCAGTTCTTGGATGCATCGTGCGTAAGAACGGCGTCCGGCCCGATCCGGAAAAGATCAGGCGATCACTGACTGGCCGGTGCTCACCGACATAAAAGGACTTCGAAAGTTCCTTGGTATAGCGGCGTATTTGCAAAAATACTCGCACAATTACGCCGAGATGACCGTTCATCTCTCTCGTTTATTGAAAAAGAACGAGAAGTGGACATGGAGTGATGATTGCCAGTGCTCCTTCGAAGGTATCAAGCAAAGCTTGATGCAATCGCCCATGTTGGCGATTGCACACCAAGACAGATCATTCCATGTGGTCTGTGTCACCAGCGATTTTGGAATCGGATGTGCACTAATGCAGCACGATGCAGACGGCACAGAGCGTGTCGTCTGTTATCACTCGCGTCATCTGCAGGCATCTAAGCGTAATTATCTAGTGCATGACAAGGAACTCCTTGCCATGAAGTACGCTTTGGCGAAATTCAGTCTACCTGCTAGGTGATAGGCCATTCATCGTTTACACGGACCATGCGTTCTTACGCACGGCCGTTAACAGTCCACACCTCTCGCAGCGAATGGCGAGATGGTTGTCGTTCTTCGCGGAGTATAACTTCTCCGTGGAATATAAGCCAGGACGACTGAATGTCGTCGCTGATGCTCTGTCGCGCCAGCCCGATTTCGAACCGGCTGCGCAACCCGACACTGGTCCGACTACTGTCGCGGTGTTGACGTCGAGTGTCCCGTCGTCAACCTTATTCAAAGACATACGAGAGGCGTACGATCCGGCGATGGTACGTTTGATGGATCATCTCTCGCAACCATTCCGTCAATCCCTTAAAAGGTTGCCCCCAGTATATCGATCATCCACGGATAGATTTACAGTCTACAATGGTATACTGAAGTATTCAGCCGTTGCCGGCGACACGCCTCATGTCGTCGTACCGGACTATGGTGACCTGCGACTGCGCATCATGTATGAGTACCACGATGCACCTACTGGTGGACATCGTGGTCGAGAGAAGACATATCTCACAGTTAGTCGCGACTTTTACTGGCCCCACCAGTATCAGCTCGTGCGTAAGTACGTCCGCGCATGCGAAGTATGTCAACGAGTGAAGTCTGGTCCTTCACTTCGTGCGCCGTTGCAACACTTGCCCATTCCGGCGGAATGATGGGAATCCGTGTCAATGGGCTTTGTCTTTGGATTCCCCGCAGAACCACACAAGAATACAGGTATTCTTTTGTTCGTTGATAGATTCAGTAAAATGGTACACTTAGTCTCTTTACCTGAATCTATCAATGCATCGGCATGTGCTCGTGTTTTTATTGACACGATCTTTCGTCTTCATGGGTTGCCTCGTGAACTCGTCTCCGATCAAGATCCACGGTTCACTGCTGAATTCTGGCGATCCATGTTCAAAACACTCGGAACGCGCCTTCAGATGTCGACCTCTGACCACCCTGAAACATATGGTCAGACCGAACGTGCAAACCCCGTTCTTGAGGAAATCCTTCGGGGTTATGTTCATTCGTTCACGAATTGGAGCGAATTCTTGCCAATGGTGGAATCAGCCATCAACAACTCGGTGCATGCATCGACGACTCATACACCGTTCTTTGTGAATGGCTTGCGCCACCCACGCCTACCCACCTTCTTAGAGTGTAACTAGTTTGAGGGGGAAGGGAATCGTTCGAGCGAACGCCAACTCGGCTCTCACTCATCACGTACTGACCACGTGGTCGCTACGTATGAAGCCGATGTCGATCACATCGACTTCGGTGAAAAAGAGTAAAGTAAGAGCGAGGGTGCTCTTACTACCCAAGTCACTGATCTTGCCACAGTGCGGTCCAAGCGCACTATAGCAAAAGACAGTGAGTCAGTAGATGAATTCATACTGGCTCGCGAAACGGTTGTCCGCTTCGTGCAACATTCCATTGCTGAAGCGGTGGACCGACAAAAGAAAAACGCAGACAAGAAGGAAGGGCAAATGTTCTTTCATTCAATGAAGGTGACTTTGTCCTACTATTTACGGTAAACTTACCTTGACACATAGTGACTAACTTGGGTAGTAACAAGTTACTACCCGAGTTTATCGGTCCATTTCGTGTGCTGCACCGCTTAGGCAACGCATACACGATTGAATGCCACGTAAGATGCGCACGCATCCTACGTTCTACGTCGGTCGCCTTAGGCCTTATCACCAGTACGGGAATAATTCCGGTGAAGAAATCCCTTGCGCTCAAGCATCTCCAAGAGATACTTGTGCTCGCGGTGCTGACTATCAGCCGAGTCTGAAGTTCGGATATCTCCCCGTGAAGCCGAGAGATATCCTGACGAGCTTCCGCTAGCTCGTCGCGAAGAGAATGCTGAGTCCACTCGTTCTCAAGCTGAGCAAACGCAAAATCTGATCGATCTCTCTCCCGTTCCGAGGAGAGACGTGACACAATGTCGACCAAACCCAAACGTCTGCTCCTCTCGTGCTCGATATCCTCGCGCACTCACACGTTACGCGCTCGAGTATCAGATTGAACCTGCAACCCGTCTGAAGACGTGTTTCCTCCTCCGCCTCATCCATTGATTGATGCGCGCGGTGGCCAACGCTTCCTCGTGGAACGCTTGTTGAACCACCGCGATGGGGAGGGACGTCGGACGAGTTACCTCGTCCGGTGGAGCGAGTATCCACCTTTGGCGAATAGTTGGGAGCCTCGCTCTCAACTGCTGGTTGATGTTTTGGGCCTTGTCGAGCAGTATGACAAGGCGCATCCGATGCCGAAGAAGGCCCATCGGGGAACGAACGCCCAGCGCGCTTGTAGAGGGATTGTAAATTAGCTATTCCCTCTTACATCGCTTGTGTCACACGTACCTTCCACCAGGGGTCAGTCATCTAGTAGGCTTCCTTTGGAGCCCGTGCCAAGTTATTCAAACAACTTTGGCACGCATCACCCCAATAGATGCATGGTAGCCCGGCCTCTCTTGACAACCGATGCAGTTTGAAACGTGCACCGGTAGAGGTCCGTTTCTCAAGACGTTTTCGAGCTAGCAATAGCTTGTCTAGCCAGGCATCACGCCCAATCTCACCAACGTTGTGGATGAAAGCGTTCCATGCCTGAATCAATGAGGGACCATCACGCTTGTGATTCCCACTGTACCATCGATGCTTAAAGAACGCATCGATGAAGAAATCATGTTCCGTGTGAAAGTTACTCGCACTAGGATCAAGCTTATGAAGCTTTGATGAATCGAATAATTATATCCGATAACGATCACTCGTCGTGTCAGACAGACGAGCCAACACTCTCTGACAAGGTAGCCACGGCTTCTTCTCAGGAGCAACACGCAAGATGTTGCGATCAACAGTCTCTTGTCTGGTGTCAATAGAAGTACCGACACCAGGATTATCCCGATCACTCGGACTATGATGCATGATTGCATCACCGTCAAGATCGTTCTGATGGCAAAAATCCATGACTTTTATCGCTTTCATCAGAACGACTCCGTCTCGGAGACGGAGGGTCTGACTCGTCGGACGATCCGAAGATGTCACGACGATCTGCGAGGCTTAAAGAGCTTCGGGAAGCCGACTTAGTCGGCTCCGGTTTAGCCAACTCTGGATCATCCTTGGCTTTCGCCTCCTTCGAGTTGGTCTCACCGTCAGACTCGCCAGAGTATATGAGCTCAAGCTCATAATCTCCGATGTCACGCGGTGCATCACCGCGTGCGCCTGCAGCAGCGAATGCTGCAGGCTGAGTCACGGAAGCAGCAGACGGACTTACGTCAACTGCTTCGGGTGATCCTGTCTCCCCTGCGGCAGCAGAGCGGAGTCTCATGGCTGCGTTCTCAGCAGCTTTGGCTGCACACCGCATGGACTTGTTAACCACGCGATGAGAATAAAGAATGGATGGATTGGCCAACAAGTGCTTCCCTGTCTCAGAGCCACTCAAAAGAGCCGTTCAGTAGTCAATCAGTCACTAATATGTGACTGATGGTTAAGGGGGGGTGATGTAACGGGGTGCCTCCGTTACATGATAATTTACGCAAGGTAAATATCAAGTATGAATATTGCGTTAGGACAAACACAATATTCTCACAATATTGTACTAATAGATAATATTGCCCCGCAGATGTAACACACTGCTCATTGGTTGATATAGGATCAAGATATCAACCAATAACGCCTAGCCACGACAGAAGCACGCAATGAGTGGCGCGCAGATAGTTATAATACATGTTTGTATTTAGACATAGTTAAATGAAGTCAAATAGGGATTTATTAAAAGGATTAACTATACTAAATACAGTTCTACTTTTTACCTTTACTGAGTACTCTTACTCCGTATCGCAATCTTCCTCTGCACGTACGTGTACGTGAGGTAGTCGGAAGCACATACCCCTGCACTGACAGCAGTGCAAGGTTTATTCAGTTACTTGAATAAGGTGTGCCCCGTTACATCAACAGTATATCTGCAACTCCTTAATAGTCTTATTTGTAGCCGTTCTATTGATCCAGTACCCTTGGTGTGCAGCTGAACAAGCGAGTGAAAACAGCCCTATATCCACCATAAAAAGCGGACTACGAACTCGATGCAGCCATTCCCGCACAATACCTACACCGCCTACACCGACTTCGTTGATAAAATCAACTCGAAGGCGGCGATGCAGAGTTGCACTAGGGGCTGCCAAAAAATAAGGCAATCGATTGCTTCAGCACTTTATCGTGTTGATCGCCTGCGCAACCATGACAAAATTAAGTAAGGAAATATAGATAAGCCACACACAACAAAGTGGGGGAAGTGATTACGTTAGTCCAACTTTAATATCACGGCAGCCAAGAGCGATGCGGAAGTGACGTGAAGGCTCACGCTTTAGTTAAGCTGTACGCAGAGAACTACTGTTCACACCGTCTTGAAACCCATGTCTTTGTCGTTCATTACATAAGGACGTTGTGTCCCGTATCTTAAATTTAAAGAGTGCTCGCTGATGTCGAATTTCGTAGAGCCTACAACGCTGATGTGATGGTGACGTATGTCTTTCCTGCTGAGCAATTGTAGACAAGCACGATGGAGGACAGGCAGAGAAGTTGTTGCAGTAGCAGATTGAGACACTAAGAAATTCATCGACGGCGTCGGTAACGCTTCTGAAACCAAAGAACACCCCGCAGAAGTATTCACTTATGTCATGTTTAGCAACTGCAATTTGGGTACAAGTGCAGGGACTGGAATAGGTTATGGACGTCACATTGCCACTTTGTCATGGAAACGTTAGCATCAGGCAGCTTGGTCACATCTATTTAGGTCACATTCGATTAATCAAGAGGTCGACCGTTCCGGGCAAGTAAATGGTTGTGAAAGACAAAAACGATCTTTCAATACGCAACTTTCATGTATCACTCCATCTACTCTTCGACTCAAAACTACGGACCTCATGAGAACTTGATTGCGTCGTAGCATCAATCACGGTACATTCAGAAAAATGCAAGAATTTTGGAAGCTAAATGATGTGTTTACGATACGGACTAACGTTGACGTTGGAATTCGCTTCCTTCGAAGCCGTGCAACATCGACGCTGCTAGTGTGGAATAGGACGGAGGTATCGTACGATTCCCAACGCTACTCTCCTTGTGCGCTCGGCATACGCAATCCGTAAATAGTTTCTAAAATGCCGATGCTAAATCAGATGCAACACGGGCTAAATCCTGAAGCTGGTGCCATGGGGTGTCGATAATCGTGGGGCTTGAAAGCTAAGCTCAGCTGATGCGAATGATGGTGCGATATCGAAACCAAATTGAATTTGCGTCTATACAATCTGGCTACTTGTGTTCCTCTTTCAGTCTCACACCCTCACAATTTCCTTCAGCTATTGTCCCTGACCTAGTCCTGTCATCTTTTTGGTGGACCTATTACCCGCTTGATGTATTATCTGTGCATGAAACGAATTGATGTCAAGCGCGTGCTTTCGCGCGGCGCCCACTTGACATTATAGCAACAAGATATGAGAGTAAATTTGCAACCTTTACTAGTACTGGTCCTTGCATCTTAAAGCTGTACTAGCCGACGCGTGGTATACGGCAGCTCATTGATCAGCGCTTTTTGCCACGTCTTATGACCTCCCTTTAGCTCTTCTTCAGTTTCCCATTCTACCAGGACGGATCATCGAACCAAGACAATGGGTCTTCACGGCGTTAGTGATGTCCGACGACACTTCAGAAACAAATTATGGTTTGGTCTGGCCGCCCATTTGAAGAACCTAGTGGCACTTTACTTGCGCTTGGTATCCTTTTTGCTTCAACGATGAAGTATGAAGCAGTTAATGGACATGCAAATCGTTCGACAAATCAACCTCTTGCAATCCAGAATGGACTGCGGATACAAGCAAGCTGGCACTACAAAGCGTAGTGCCAGCTTGCTTGTATCCGCACAAGTCGACCGTAGACGTTGTGAATTAACCCCACAGCATATCGAAAACGAGTTGATGTGCGATAAGAAGTTTATGGAAAGCATGAGTGATGATGAGCTCTAGCCATGGTAATGAAGAAGTTGACACTTTTAAGATTAAGCCACGTCCTGTCCATTCGATCCTCCTTAATAGCGTACGGTTCTGTAGCGCAAAATGACGACACACATTCAACGTAGTTATGTAAACCATAATGTGAGCCGCACAGCTAGTACTTCGTTAGCGTAAGCGCTGGAATGATAAATGACTTTGCTGTATTACTGATAACTGCAACTCCGACATGGGTGTAGTACATCAGCGAACAGAACAAAGTTAGTTACGTTGAGAAAGAACCAACTTTTCGTAGTGATGTACAAGTATTCGGTGGACTACACTGTTGGCTCTAACATTGTCGTATTGTTACGAGTATCCACCCAAACGCAATCGGCTTCGCAACAACAGTTTACACTGAAGTTTGTGCACAAGATTCCTGTTCCGACGTCTGCTGAGGGGCGCTTGGAATGGAACAGTTAATGATTGCGAGTCTAAAGGGCGAAGGTAATGTGATGTGCATAAGGTAAAAGCCGAAGTTATCGGCGGCTACTTTCTGTGTGCTTGTTAGTTGCATACGATATCCAAGAGCTGAATTTAGTGTCGGTGCTTGTTCCTTCGCTGAATTTGTGTATAAAGTAGTCAGATATGCAATGACGTTACCCGTCAGCTAAGCGTTTACTTTATTCATTCACCACACAGACATCACGTTCCTATTTAACTTTCCGTTTCTTTCAAAGAAAGCTCTATTTTTAATCGTAGTTACCCAACAAACGGTATCGATCCATTGTACACAGCGCTAAAATATCGCTAATAATGCCGTTGTAGGTGATAAATCGGCCTTGATTTAGCCTACAACCAACTAAAGCCTTAGATTTGATTCGACGTTATTTGCACCAATCAAATTGACGATCCTATTTCTCTACCCTGTAACACACAAAGCAAACCTTTTCGTCTTCAAGATGTCTCTGGCAAACCACTCGGACACGTCTTCCTTCTCGCTACGCCGAACCGCCACGGCCTCGCCAATGCAGTGGACAGACACAACCATGTGGTTATTCCTCGCTGTCTTCTTGATCGTATCGTCCCTTTTATGCTTCAGTTACCGTCACTGCTGCCGATTTCATACACGACGACCGAATGAGAAAATGAGGCGAAGCGACATGGAGGAGCCACTATTGGGAGAGCTCACCCAGAACCAATTGCCACCACTTGTCCGCCATTCTCTTGCTCGCGAGTTTGAACCTTCGGCGCCTCCATTGTGCTGGGAACTATAGCAACGTGGATCCTCTTCATGACGAGCCAGCGACTCGTTTGGAATTCGGGGGAGAAATGCCGGACGTTCCGGCGTTGATTTGCTGCATATGCTCGAGATTTGGGATCAATCAGATGGTGCCAGACCTTGTGGAGATCGACGTATATATGTTCGATTCGTAACGCCTAATTCGAGGCACTGGTTGCTGTGGATCCATCCTCATTAGCACTCGCTGATGTACTGGACACGTCGACTGCTGGAGTCATCGTCGCCTTCTCCTCTTTTGTCTCTTCTTCGTCCGAGCCTAAGATCATTTGGAGCACGCTCCGGTTCTGCTCCGGTTCTTGTTGTCGCAGTGGCGGTACAGCAGCAGTGCTCGCCTCGATCTCACGTTGGTGCATTGAAAAAAGCTGGGCAAGGTGATATGTGAGAGAATGCAATTCACAAAATTCAGCAATGGCAATGCGACGTACCTCGTGCAGGAGCTGGTACAACGAATTCACTTCGAGCCCCATGGTAATTGTAATTCCCTTTGCGTGCTTCGTCGAGTCCAGCTCTATAGACACTGCCTGGATACCAAACGACGCCGTTTCGATAACGTTCAGGACGTCATCAAAAGGGATGACCGCCGTGTGCGCGAACACGGGCACCATGGTCCGATAAATTAAGTTTCTACAAGCACATTCATTATCCACGATCCACGACGAACCAGACACGCACAATGTGTAAATGTCAGCTTTGCGGGTACAGATAATGTGAGTCTTTCTTTCTTACCCATACGTGACGTGGAGGGTGACGGGAATGCCATTGATCATGCAAGAGGTCTCGTAAAGAAGCACACTGTTCCTGCTGGCAATTGGTAGATGCCACCATGATCACGGTTATTTCACTGTCGATTCAGCGTAAACATGCGAATACGTCATGAGTGACGTACCGATTGTCATCGGCAGGTTCATTAAGGTATGAGACTTGGGCATCTTTCCTGTCATATTCAACAGAATCAGTTGGAGTCAGCTGACTATCGCGAATCTTACGATCGACAAACTCACGCTTCCACGATCGCCTGGATCGCACGGGCCCGCAAGCTTTGCGCAGCTTCCACCCGTGCAGTAACCTGTTGTCGTTTCTCTTCGATTTTCGCTCGTAGTCGTATCTCACAGTCTTCCTTGCACGCCGATCGCAGTTTTTGCACCATCTCGGAAATCACTTCGCCATAGATTTTGTCCCGTGCCGCTGGTGTTGCCTGGCACTTTGATGGGGAGGGATCCACAGGCTTTATCTCATGCGGCAATGGCACCAACCCTTCTTTCTGAGCTGATGCGTTCTCTTTTATTGACAGGTCTTGAGTACCGGCAACGATTACGCTCTCGCTCTCCTTCAAGCACGCGTCATTTGTACCCGTGCCCACCAGCCTGATCGAGCACTTCTTCAAGGTTGGTTCAAGCAGACCGATTAGCTGGGCGCAAGCGAATTCTTGGTCATACGCATAAAATTCCAGGGGAATGCACAGATCCCTCATATTTGTCTTCATTTCACTAGGAAACAAACTCATAGCACGTCAACTACCTCAGCGTGCCCAAGCATATACCACGTACATGAGACGCACCTGCTGAACGCTTTCTTCAAGTCCTCAGCAAACCCTTCATCCAGCTTAGCCGTTTGCACTACAAGAAAGGACCCAAGCACACAAAACCGTGAATATTGAACGCATTCTTCGTTACCAGCTCCATCTCAGCCGCAGCAAAGACAATAACCGATACCTGAATCCATGGAGTTTTCCGGAGTCGACATATACAAATGACTCATCGATAGACACTGACTAAGCAGTGCCGACTGAAAGGCTCCTAGTAATTGGTCGAGAGCGTACTTGTGCGAATCCTTGGCATCTCGAGCAGTCCACAACCTGCTGCTTCCCGTTGGCATCATGCCACCCAGCAGCTTATTCTCGTTCATGACCAAAGTACAGATATCAATCACCCGAAGCTTGGACGACGAGACGCCAACGCGTACGTAAACATTGAGAAATGTAGCCATATTGGCCATTCCATGGGCCATCGATTCGTGCATCACGCGCTTGCGGAAGAGCACAGACTCAGCGTCCTCTTCAGCAATTAACAGTCCTTTACTAATGCAAAGAGTAGCAAGGAGCTCTTTAATGACCTCCCAGGAGCGATCAGGACGGATATGGACCTCTAGAATCGTCCAGTGACTCGGATCTTTTTCCACTGGCAAGCGCGTGAGCCACAGCGGCATCGCTCCCTTATCTTCCAGAGCTGCAGCTACTTCCAGGAATGTAAAGTCCGGATGGTCCTTGACAGCGCTCCTGACGTCCTGCTCCATTGGATCTGCGTCCCGCACCATCTTGTTCAGGCCGAACTCGTCTTCCTCGTTCATTTTATTTAGTTAGTTTTAATGTTCGTGTCTCGATTTAGAAGAAGAAAAAGTGGGTAATTAGGAAGTAAGCGAAACATTTCTAGATTGAGTCGACTGTTTCATGACCTTTTTTGATCAAAATTGTGGTAGCGTGGGAGATTAATTATCAGTTTCTAACTGGAAGAAAATGACTGAACTATGGAAAGCGCAGCGTCTTGGTCTAAAGCTGGACAAAGAGGTCAGAAGACTGCGTCTGTGGGCGATTCTATGTATTATTCGTGAGTTTTTTTGTAGGGATCAGTCTGATACTGGTGCATGTTGTGTAGATCCAACAGCTACAGGTTACGCTGAGTGAACTGGATACGGTGAGACCGAAAAAGGTGCGGCATGTGTGTATGTGTGTATTTGCGATACTTGGTTATTGTATGCGGAAACTTGGTGACAAAGTGTGGCTGTCCATAGTAGACCACCTACATTAAACGAGCCAACGTTTTCTTCTTGGAACAAAGAGATGCTATCGTCCAGACCAAAAAGAGTGAGCGACGTGTAGTGAATGTCGTCGTTTTTATCGGTGGGTAACTAAAAACTTCTTGTTTATGGTGTGCAGACGAGCTGAAAGACAAGGAAAAGATGCGGTATGATGTTGGACTGGAGCTCCGTAACTTGCAGTAATGCAATAATGGTTACACTGCCTGACTATTGGCAACATCGTGTCAATCAGACCTGATTTAGGTAAAGTCTTGTCTGTCCAAACAGTAATGATGGACATCTCTGCTTTGTCAATTTGAAAAACAAATAAACAGATTGACAAGACGAGCATCTCTGAGCAAGTAGTTGAAGCCAATGATAAAGGTAGCCACGAAAACGAAGCATACTCTGTCGATGCCATCACAGCCAGTTGATTAAACGAGATTATTTTTACCAACGTGCAATGCAGCGTGTATACATCTCTAGATTATGTAGCAGTGCATGTCGCGGCATGACCTCTCAGGTTCCATCATGTCGCAAGAAGAGTGTCGCTGGTAGAGGACGCGCGGTGGCGCAGCCATCGTTTCACAGATGAGTTAGCGAGGGACTCGTGCATGGTTGAGAGGAAGTCGGCATCCACGTGAGTGATCACTAACTCGCGCACTTCCTTCGCGAGCAGCTCTCGTTCCTTCTGAAGCACCGCGACCTGGTCGGCATGCGCCGTACTGTTAAAGTGGAAGTAGACGTTCTCGACAATGGAACGGCTCTCTTCCAGCATGCGAATGTGCGAGTAAAGTAGCAGCGGTAATGCCACTGCCAACGTGTACGCAAACGAAGTTCCAAATATGTACCAAGTTGCAAGGAGAAGTACGAGCCAATACAGGGGCACCAAAACACTGCACATATTGCATATCAGCTCAGTAATGTACTCATCGGAGAGAAAGCAAAGCAGAAGTCTACGCACCCGGCAGCAAAGATCTTCAACATCGATTTGGATTCCACGAATCCCGCGCGACTGTTGATCTTCGTTCCTATTGATCAGCAAGAAAACGATATCCCATCCGTAAATCTCAGTTCAAATTCATCAAGCACAAAGAACACGACTTACCGATAAAGTAATAGGGGGAATATAGCAAAAGGCCGGGTATCGCCAGAGACAGCAGCACAAGCAGATAAAGAGCTCGTCCCAGAAAAAGCAGCATAAGTGATTGTTCCTTCGGAACTGACAACTTCAACTCTTGGTCCTTTAGTCGCAGCTTTTCCAACTGCCCTTTGTATCGCAACACCTTAGCTTGAATCGTTCCCATTCGCTCCACGTGTTCATCATCCTGTGGCTCTTTCTCCAGCATGTTGATTATATGCTGCGTCAAGCGAAGTTCATTCACAGCATCAATAGCACCAGGCGTACTCAAATACAAACGCCGCATCATTCGAGCTGCATCAATGGTGCTAAACTCGGACGCGTTCAGCGTCACGCCATGCATGCACTTTTCCAGCTCGAGCGTCAAGCGCTTCACTTCACTGCGTTCATTCTTCTCATACTCGTCGCTGTGCACCGTAGCAGGCGTGATGGTCATACACGGGCCAAACTCGAGCGTCATCTGGCTCCGAAAGCGGTCCTTATTGAAGTAATTGAGTCCAACCGGAACAATCGGAATCGGCTGGTCATAGTGCTTGACAAACCCCGTGGCCACCCGCATGACCCCCGTGCGCAGTGACAGCATTTTAGGTGCAGTATACGACGTTCCTTCAGGGAAGAGCACCATGACATTCCCGTCCGCAAGCACTCGCCACGTGTGCTCAAACATGGCACGATTGGCAGCTTCCAGCTCCTCCGGGCTCTTGTCCGAGTCCACGTCCGCCAGCGTCGCCTCTGCACGTCGTGGCCGGTACACTGGCACTGCTCCTAATGTCCTGAGCACGAGCGCCGCAATGGCATTGCGGAAGAGCGACCCCTTGGCCCAGACGTACGGACTGCGGCCGAGTGTAGCCACTTCAGTCATCACGAGCACAGCGTCTACGAGCATATTCGGGTGGTTAGGGCACAAGATCACGGGTCCCTCTCGTGGAAAGTGGTTGAGACCGTAGAGAGCGATCCGGCGGAAGTACGTGTGCAGCAGCAGGCGCAAGAAGAGCACCGTGAGCGCGTACCCCTTGATGGCGACGACCAGTACCACCGCCACGAGCGCTAGAGCGAGCCACAGCAGTGCAGAGACCATGCGATGGACGTGGAGATTGAGTCCGCCGTGCGATTGGCGCGGAAGCTGCTCGATGGTCGCAATAGTGAGGTCTTATTGAATGGCATAAACTTGCGATACAGCATACTGAATGAAATGAACTTTGGTCTCTGGTTTGTCATGATCCAGTATTGCGTCGATGTGTGGGACACATCGATCCAGTTGGACTGTATGCATTGGTATGACCTTTTCGCTTGGAACTTCAGTTTCGAACATGGTTTGAGCAAATATTGTATGGAAATTGTGACGATACCGTCGAGGTGGCGAGTGACATGACAGTCGGAAAAAGATTGACGCTTTTCGCGACAATGGCGGACCAAAGTGTCAACGGGCATGCGGACATAATGGGCGACGATGACAGTTCCTGCTACGCTTCGTAACGGGACTGTCGCGTTCGGCAGCCGTCCTTGCGAAACGCTCATCTTGCTACGCCGGTATGTCAAGTCCACAGCAGCAGCATTTGTAGCAACAGCAGGACCAGCACGTTGGCGCGGATGCTTGTCTACTCTGCTTTTCCAAATGATCGATAGCGTGCGACGATTCCCCATGCGTTGACTAATACTGACGTGGCGGCTGCAGCTGTATTTGTTTCGTCCGAATCTTCGCTCGCTCGCTCGCTCGCTCTTTTGAGCGCTTGCTTCAGTATGAGTGATGCGTAATCAGGCCCACCATCTAGTTGTCGTTTCAGCTGCAGTTAGTTACGATTGTCCTTCTGCCCTCTTCAGTTCATTCTCGAATAGTATACCATTACGTAATGACTCCGCGCCAAGCTAAATCACAGTCGACCGACGACCGACAGTACAGTGGTATCTGATACAATAGAATTCGACTCAGCAACGGGGTGTTGTCAACCTACACACATACATCCACACATACATCCACA
>JH598330.1:238370-257840 GCA_000173235.2 Hyaloperonospora arabidopsidis Emoy2
CTACCGATCGTCTACAACACTCAACTCTCACCCAACTTCAGGGTTAGCACCACAGCCCAGTCCTCCAGTCAACTCTGGAGCCATTTGAATGCGGTTCTCAGTCAGTGTCGTGCGCAAGTGCTGCGCGTCCGTATTGCAAACAAGGAACTCGACACCCTGCAAGCCGCGCGCGATCATGTTGTTCACTGCCCCTCGATCCCATCATCAAGCACCTCCAATGAATCATCCACAACATTTGTCTCACTTCTAGCATTGTACCCACTCACCGGCGTTGCCTCCAGCCCCTCCGACACCAACCACCACTATTTTGGGTGCAAAACCCGACAAGTCCGTCACGGGATGGTCCTGTGTGAGCCACAGCGGCTGGGAAGAGCTCCCCGCAGGCGGCACGAGCTTCTTCTTCGTCTCCTCTGGCCCTTCAGTAACAGGACTTTCCTTCATTAGCACTGCACGCTCATCCTCAATGGCTTTCGTGTCGTCCTCTGCTTCTTTAAAGCCCTATAAGAATTAGTGGACAATCAGGTAGAAGTCAGACGTTATTTTGGGTGGTTTATGGGACATGCGTGCAGGATACAGTACCATGCGCAATGCAGCAGCTGCTGCATCAGTTGCTTTCATCGACAACGAGAGCCGCTGAGCAGTACCGTAAGAGCTACGATACGCACGCAACAGCGCGGCTTTCGTCCGGGCACTCGCCATTGAAATTGGATCGCTGGGAATTAGCGAGTAAGACAAAGAGACCGGATTCAATTAATTTCGGTCACGTTGCTTTCTTTAATTTCGGTGCGCGTGTGTTTTGATGCATGCGAGCAAAATAGTCCCGATTTGTTGTAGCTTTTTTTTAGTTTACTGTGGTAAAGTGTAGCCATGTCCGACATAGGTCTGGAGCCTATCAATCGCCAATGTGTCTTCGTTGGTCCGTCCGTGCATGCAATATAATATCTGCATCTGCGACATGGAAATCCACTCGACTATTGCGCATCGGTGTTACACGTTCTCTCTACGTCTCTTGGCTTCAGCTCCTACTCGATTGAGCTTCTTGCTCTCCGTCTTCTTCTGGCCGCGATACTTATGCTTATCCCAGCGCGACATTTTTAAGGAATCGCGACACCCAGCACCACCTTCCCAATGGCAAGAGGTTGACTTCTTACTAGCCACGTCATTGCCGCACGAACACACCTTGACGGAGCTCGATTGTTCTTTCGAACACAAGCCGCAAATCATGCGACTTGCGAATTTTCCCAGGTTGGCCTCCGGACAGTTACTTGAGTCGTGGCAAACGTCACACGGGAACGCTTTTCCACAGCATTGGAATCGAAACCAGCGCTGCGAGTACTTGTAATGGTCACACGTTCCATTACGAGGTAACGGCTGTCCCAGCACAAACACTTCTGCGGGTTGCCTCGGTCCTTTCGTTCCCTTCGCGATCTTTGGAGTAGCGTCATTATTCTGCTGCATTGATGTACTCTTTACCGGCGCTGCAATAAAGCGTTTAGCCATTACAGCAAGTTTGACGTGGCAGGAGAAACAGACTTGCTCTGATCGCTGTCGCGGCCTTACTCTCGCCAGTAACGTCTCGCATCCACACTCCAAGCATGTGGCTAGCACATCGCTGGGGAGAACGTCGACAATACTGCAGTTCTCCGTGTCCGCGTACGCGAGCACGTCGCTCTGCGAGTGCGCAAATACTGGCCGCATAGACACGTGATGAAGTACACTGCACCGTGGACACCACTTCTGAAGTTCTGCGGCATCCAGTCTGAGAGATGCATCGAACTTCAAGGGGCAGTTACCACATTGAATCTGGCACACCAGGTCATGCACGACGAGAGTGCCAACTTCGTGCAAGAATAAATCTTCGAAGCAAATACGCGTGCCCTTTACTTCAGGTTCGGTCGAGATTGGCAAGCGTTTCTCAGCTGGAACGATCTTCGAGTTGTGGACATATTTCTCGTTTTCACTTGACTCTGCTGTTCTTTCACCGGTATCCATCTTTTCAGCAGTAGCAACGGGGTCCACGCCACGACGAACGAGTTCGCACAATGCCTTGAAGCGGTCAATGCATTCATTCAGGGATCGACCGTTGACCTCATTCGCTATGCTGACCCACCGTTCCTTCTTATCCATGGATGCCGAATACTTCTTCAGAGCCAGATCAAGCTCCCGCTGCTGCACTTCTGACCACTCACTGCTGCTTACGCTGTTGTCCTCCACACTTTGTTTGTTGTAGCCTGGCGAGTCGTATTTCAACGTTGTGCCCGCTTGGCTGTCCTTCAATCCGGTACCACCTTCATTTAGAACAACTACACAAGCCCGCGGCATGCTTTCCAACTTCTCCTTCTGACTCTTCTGTTTGGTTTCAGCACTCTTTAGGTCATGAGAGAACTTACAAGTGTCTTCATCACGGCATCCCTTCTGTGCAGAAAACCTGCATCTACGCGTTCGAGTCTTTTTTGTTGTTGCAGGTGTTTCTGACACTGCTTTTGGCAACTCATTCGACAAGGCCTGACTAACTTCCTCGACAACCGACACTCCAATAGTGTCAAGACCTTCACCCACCTGTTTTTGCTGTTTCTTGTGTGAGAAATTGCACCTTTCGCCCTCTCTGCAATTACCGCTTGCAAAAAAGCGACAGGCTCGTGGATGTCGCTTTCCTTTCACTTTCTTCTCACTCGACGCTAGCTCCTTCACTTCAACCACCAATGTCTCCAGCTCACAGCTCGAATCATCAGCTACTGCCGATACTTCCACTTCTTCTTCTTCCTCAAATGGCGCAATAATCTGCCAAAAGTGATTGTCCATCCACGTCAGCAGCTTCCGCATCGAGAAGCCACCGCACAGCTCCGTAGCCCGAGCGTTCACTGCTGCATTCAACGCATTCACTTGATCTCCCGATAGTCGACTACTCCACTGTGAGAAATCCACTTGAACTGCTTCCATTGGGTAGTTCTCAGGTATCTTCATCTGCAGTTTTACTTGACCCTTCAGTCGCGTTGGCAGCTCTGGCGCTGAAAGACTGAGGAAGAAACGCACGCGTTTTCCACCCGTCGTCACTGCTGCAGCATCCTCTTCGATCTGCTGCAAGTGGTAGCGACGTTTCAGCGCCATCCACTCCTGCTTGGCAGCGTCCGTCTCGCTCGCAAGCGCTTCTCGCCAGCTCTGGTCAGTCATTATCCAATTTGAGAATGGACGCTATAGCGAGTAGCGCACGGGAGCAGCTACGAATCAATCTGATTGGCAGAAAGATATCTGTCGTGTTTTTCAGACAGAACGTTCCTGGAGCTTTCGACCTAGTGCTTCTAAAAACTACTAGAAAAAGACGAAAGTGTATACCGTATACGACATCTCGAAATATGTGGAATGTGCGTCTGCGAGGGCCTCGAGGCAAGCAGGTGGTG
This sequence comes from Hyaloperonospora arabidopsidis Emoy2, assembly GCA_000173235.2. Lineage (NCBI taxonomy): Eukaryota > Oomycota > Peronosporomycetes > Peronosporales > Peronosporaceae > Hyaloperonospora > Hyaloperonospora arabidopsidis. The sequence goes on from JH598330.1 coordinate 241,769, forward strand.
CTGACGATCGACCCGGATGCGCATTTCAAGACGTTTTCAGGTACGTGGTATACACGTATACACCTATAACTGTTTATGAGCGTATGTGCATATATCGTTATAACACCTATCGGACCTGTGTATACTATTTAGATCGTGCTGCCAATGATTTGGGGCTGGAAGTTACGGACCAACTGACGTGTACGTGCTTTGGGTTATTGGCGCTTTAATGGGTTAATTTTTAGCTCATTTGGTGTATTATTTGTGTGTCTTTTGCAGTCCGAAGGGGATTTCCACCTCGAGTTATTGACGTGGACGGCTCAGCACTCGTGAAGGACGTCGTTGTGAACAACGATACGATTGTAATGGACACGAGCTCTACTGTAGTGGCCACTGAACAAGGTGCTTCTGGACCGGCAGCGACGACCAAACGATTGACGAAAAAGAAGCGAGTGGATGCAAAGAAGAAGGTTGCAGGAAAAGCACCGACGGGTGGCGTACAGACGCTCAAGCGGCCGGTGAGTGGAACGAAAAAGGCGCTTTCGAGACGGAAAATTGCAGGTCCTGGGCACCAACTTGGGACATCGTTGGACGATGAATCATCTGCTACTGCGGAGGTGGAAGGAGGTGAGAAACGGGACGACGAGCGACAACGGACATACCGGCGCAGTCGAGCGATCAATCTCACATCGAAAGAGGATGTGGAGACGAGTCTAGTTAATGCTGTGAGTGGCCAGTCCAACGATCGGAAAGCAAAGTTCTTTCGTGCTGCTACGAAGAATGCGGTGGAGCACCAGTATGAATTGACGCTAGCTACTGCGAGGCTGAACGCGGCATTGAGCCATAATTTTGAAGTTGAAGAGCTGGCAACGAGTCGACGCGCCGATGGCAGCGCTGCTATATTGTGTGTGCGATTCAAGGAGACAGCACGCAAATGGAAGGAAGAGACTGTGGATCTGCTCCAGAAGGACGAACTGCAGGCAATTCTGAAGTACGTTTTGCTATCAGGCGGTGAGACTGGGCGTGAGATGCTGAAGCCGTTTAACATGGCTCAAGTATCCACCCGAGTTTTTTGGAGCATTGCACGTTTGTATGATGGAGATGTGGCTGTTGGCTTGGCGGACCTTGTGCCGGATGAAGACTGGTCGTTTTTGGACATTCGTACACGGTACGTTGTGCTGTGCTATTGCTTACGGCGTGGTTTGAGTTTAACCGTGCAATGGCTCTTGACAGACTGATGTCCGCGAAGGCTATGGAAGCAAAGGTACGATCCCGATCCCGTATTTGCTGCTTTTAGTCAAGATACACGGATGAATGACCCTATACTTGTGTCTGTTCACATCCTGTTCCCATCCAGGCGAACGAAGAGTATTATGCTTCGTGGAAGCAAAGCCGTGCCCGGGGAGATGGATCGATTTCTCAGCAGCCAGAGAGAAAGCAGGGGACGAAAAGAAGCAGACCCGGTCTAGCTGATGAGCAGAAGTCAGAGGTGGGTAAAATCGACCCGGATGTTGACAAGAAGGTTAAGCGAGAGGCTGCGGAATCAAAGTGTGCTCAGACAACCTCGGCTCTCTTGGAGAAGGAAGCAACTCCTAGCACTCTGCGGAGTGCAGCGGCACAAGCAGCGCTATCTCGATATGATCGAAGCTCGCAGACAAGCGCCGCTGTAGCTGCGTTTCTTCATGAGGAGGGCCCCACTGAAGAATGCTCGAGGAAGCAAGTTGTGGCCGGGGACGGAAAGGAAATGGTGTCTGAGGACGAGGTGGAAGAAGCTATCACAGTGTACTGTGACTCTTGTCGAAAAGCGCGCATTCTTTCTCCCGACGAGGCAGGCAAGGTTGAGCTCGATAACGACCCTTGGAACTGCTCCAATTTAGCAAAGATCGGACGTCGTGGCGGATGTGACGAGGTCGACGATGAAGTAGCTCAACTCACCGGCGCTTCGATCGCAACATGGCTCCAAAAGGTGGCTGTCACAACCCGGCGAGAGTTAGCAGACACCTCTGTGGATAGCGCTATGCATTCTCTCGTGAATCCGTCCGACCCGTCAGCTCCGGTAGTGCGGGAAAAGCTCGAAAAGCTGATCGATGAGGTGAGAGAACGGCGCGTGTTCGATGTGCTTTGATCATGATTGTTGACCTGGGGTTGTGCATATGCGCGTTTGTTAGGCGCGTCTCGACGAGATCAATGACTGGATGGCGGAACTTGTCGGTGAAACGGATTTGGTGCAGCGGCTGGAGACCCAAAAGCTTGGTACCCCGGCCGATCTCGTTGCAACACCGAGCGACTTAGTCCTTGAAGCTGCTAGCAACACACATACAATTAACATGCCAATTGATATGGTCAGCTCCTGGCAAACGCGGGCTCAGAAGTTGGTGGACGAGCACCCTTGGCTGGCAGACTGGCGAACATTGTAGAATGTGAGGACGCGAGTTCTCAAGATCAAAACGAGCTTTATTTTCGAATTCATTTCTGTCTTCTTCGACACGCCACAGGAGGGAGATGAGCAGCAAGTGCATGGACTCAATTTGACGAACTTATTGTAGCGCAACTCGTCCGCTCCTCGTATCACTTCATGTTTCAGCAAACTAGAGCCATATCTTCGTTCTCTGGATCCATCGTCCCCTCCTACTCCACGTCTTAACTTCACCAAGTGTGAATTGCTAACTTGCTGACCACTCACTTAGTCAATCTTAATCGAGCCGTAAATCTTGCGCGTAAACCAGAGACAAGCAAAGTAGCCGATCGTTCCCGTAAGGAAGAAGAACGTCACTGAAATCAGGAACATGTAGCCGAAGTACAGAATACCGGAAACGAACGCCGTAATGTTCAGCTTCGTGAAGAAGTAGAGGAACGAGTACAGGAACAAATACACGGCCGCAGACCCCGAAGTAAGGAACGAGCGCCACCACCAGCGATAGTCCTCGGCGCATAGCTGGAAGTAACACATCACGACCGTCACCTCTGCGCATGTTGCTACCAGGATCAGCAGCACAATAAAGAGAAAGCCGAAGACGTAGTAAATCTGGTGCAGCCATAGCGCCGACATGATAAAGAACAGCTCAATGAACACGGCGCCGAACGGCAAGATACCGCCCACCAGAATACTGAAAGGGGAGGACAAATACCACACTTGCTCCGGGATCTGGCGGGCAATCTGATTCGTACGCACAGGATGCTCAATTGCAGCAGCCTTGAAGCCAAAGTAGCTGCCGAGGAACACGAGCGGCACCGAAATGCCAAACCACAAGACCAACAGAGCGAACAGCGTTCCAAAAGGAACTGCCTGCGACGATGCCTTGCCCCACAGCACCAAGTTTAGCAAGAAGAATACGGTGAAGAGCAGGCCCGGGTACATCACAGCCGTAAGAATAGTGTTTGTCTTCCAGTCCTTGCCGCTGAACATCTTGTACGTACGTGACGAGTAGTAGCCAGCAAAGCTACCCATAAATACAAAAAGCAACAGCAGCGTCGTCAGCAGCGAACCGCGATTAGCCGGGGATAGTAGACCCAGCAGCGCGACAACCGTCGTGGAAGCACTCATGCAGCACACCTGCACACCCGTTCCAACAACCACGGAAAACAGCATTGGCGAAAGCTGTGGCGGACGAAACACATCGCCGTGCACAAGCTTCCACCCTGACTCTTCCTGTGCCTCCTCAGTGGTTTGCACCTCATTATAGCGCGATATATCACGATGAAGCGTGCGCAACATGATCATAGCAATCATGCCAGTCAAAAACAGCACAATCATGAGCGAGTTAATGATGGAAAACCAGTGGATCTGGTCGTTCGAGCTCTTGCTGCTAATAATGCGGTCCCAGCGCTCTTCCCAGACAATGTCTGACTTGACAAACTGCACGTCGTACGTGTAGAGCACCGTCGTCTCTCCATCTGGACTCAAGTATTGGTAATTGCCCTGCGACACTTCTTCAACGTTGACGAACTTGCCACACGTGTCCGAGTCAAGTTCCTGTCCCGGCATGGGTTCATTCTCGTATCGATGTTTAATGGACGTCGGCACGACTTCAAAGCCCACGACGCGCCACTTGGGGGCATCGCCATTCTCTTCCGCGTACGGATCGGCATTGACCGAGATAATGATCCGGACGTGGTTGTAGAGCAAGTAATTGCCGTCTTCATCCACTTCTCCAACCGGGAAGCCACGCTTGAGCGAGCCAGCTTGCTGTGTGTCCGTTGGATCCCGGTAGAGCACCGGGAGGTTGTCCACGACCCACTGCACGTAGTACTCGTCCTTGATCATGTCAATAAAGAGCTGCGACTGCGCGGCCGTGTACGTCATGGGCTTGCACAGCACTTGACAGAGGGCGTCCTTCTCCATGTGCATCTGATAGAGCGACTCCATGATCGCGTCGCCGGCCATGATCTCGCCGAGATTCTCCTGCTCTTCGCGGATCGTCGAGGGTTGACAGTAGGGGAGGTAGTAGTACTCGTAGGGCACCAGCGTCTTGGTGGACGTGATCTTGTTCACGTTGAGACGCACCGTCTCGCCTAGAGCCCAGGATTCGGGCGCAACGCCTGGGACGTAGAACGCTGCGTGTGCGTGGGGGAGAGCCCCGAACGTGGCGAGGGTTATGGATGCGAGACGCTTCATGTTTGGGGGAGTGTGAAGGGGGGAGGGAGAGAGAGGATGGGAGCTGCTTGAGGGTGGTGCCTTTCGATCTGTCTTTCGGTCAGTCAGTTAATCAGGTTATCTACCGATATGTCAGTCAGCCTGGGTTGGTGGTTTGCGGTTTGCTGCCGCCACGAAGCCGATTGATTTTTGGAAATGTATAACCTGAGAGAAACGGTGGAGAAAGGGGATAGAAATGTCTGTAGGACTTGATATGGAGAGGAGAGGAGAGAGGTTGTTTGGTGTGAGGTACCTTAATGAAGGTGTGGTGTGGTCCCTTTTTTGCGTAGATACACTCGCGATAACTTGCTGTTTAGAAATTATCGGCTCGCATACTTTAAATTGCTGCATACTGTACATGACAACATAACGACGCGTTCCTGTCTTTTGCATCCTCTTGTGACAGTGTCATGCTTACAACTTGTTATCTAAGATGTTAGTGATTATGAAATCCGTGAAGCCACTTGCGAAAGAAGTCTATCGTACGCCGCAAAAGGCACGTCTAGCCATTGACAATCATTAAGTATAAAAGGATACGTTTTGACGTACTTTGTGCTACTTGAATTAGTCGCAGATCTGATCGCTGACAGTGTTGCGGTGACTTCCCGCAATTTGTATCACATTTTGCAAGGCAGAACGTGACTGCCTTTTGGCCGGACAGACCATCGGTAACATCTGCAACAGCGCAAAGGAAATAGTTGAGACCCATAAACAATGCGGATAATTTGGACTTGCACAAGAATGGTATCTACAAATAAATTCGCTGTTTCTGTAGACGACGCTCTACCTCAGCATGTTTCCTAATCATGAATGCGCTGTGCTGAATGATGCCCATCAGAAACATCAAGGCTACAAAAACTTCTTACTTAGACTAAATGAATCATCTGCAAGACATGTGCCTTCTAGAGCGCCCCGCAGCGCCTCCCTAATTCCAATATTCCCATTACTACTGTTATCTTTGTCGTTTCAACGCCACGGATATTTTTATTGTTCAAGTCGCGAAATTGCCAATGGCTCATGTCTCCGAGTCTGTCGTGTCCGAAGCGCTGCGCCAATTGTACAACCCACTGAGCTCCCCACGCAGTAGGAGATGTGCGGATACGCTACTGCAGCAGGTCCAGCGCTCGCCCAGTGCGGCGCAGGCCGCATTGGCCGTGCTGCAAGCGCCAATCGTTGACACGGAAAATGTCGAGCACAATGCGTTTGTGCGTATCAGACGCGCGTTCTCAGCGTCCACGATCTACGGGACAGTGGCCTCTTTTAATATGGACAATTCAGGAGACTGGACGTCGGTGGACCAAGATACACCTCAGCACGAGAGATACGTAAAGGACTTCAAAGTGATGGCGCTCGATGTCTGGAATGTGTTGACTGGGCTCGATGGGACGAAGGAGGAGCCGCATGTGCAGACGCATCTGGCACTTGCAGTTGCCGTCCTCTTGTTGCGGATCCTTGAACCTCAAGGGGAAAATATAGTGGCTCGTGCAGTGGAATCGCTGGTTGAAAACCAACTGTATCCAGTCTGTGATGGGGTCACGACTGCGCTGACAAACTTTGCGGTGTTGCTGACACTTAAAGTTCTTCCGGAAGAAGTGAATAATAAACGCGTCCAATTTACCTCGGCTAAGCGTGGACAGTGCAACGACATGGTGACGGAGTGCGCACCGCACGTGGTTCAAACGATTCTTCCGTCAATTGCGGCTGCTATTGATGCAAGTGGAGAGCAAGAACAATTGCGCGGTCTGTTGCTACAAACTGTAGCAAGCTGGATGGAACATGGCACTGTGGTCCCAGCAGTCCTCATTGAAACTGGCTTGCTCGACCGGTCGTTTCGTGAAACACTCGTGCCAGCTACTTCGGTATACGCCTTCCAGGTCGTACGGGAAGTCGTGTACGCGTGCCGTCACGGAGAACACGTACAGCTAATGGAGATTGTGATGCAGAAATTTGTAGAGCTTGGAAAGCATATCCAAGAGCGTATCACGGGATCTGAAAATAGCGTGGCATTTTGCCTTGTCGACAGCGCGAGAGCAATGTCAGAATGCGGACAAGCCTTCATCATGTATTTCGTGGACTACACCCAAGATGTACAACCTGGGTCCTTGGTGCATGAATTCCTCGACACGATTCTGTTTTTCACGTCTTCAAATAACGTGTACGTCTCTAATGAGACGACGGATTTCTGGATCCATTTTCGCACGTATGTATCAGGCAAGCACGAACAGCACATGCGCATATTTGAGCCGTTCATCTCACGCTTGTTGGCCATTCTAATTGAGCGGACCCAGTATCCCGAAGGGTTTAAGCATTTCTCGGAAGCTGACAAAGAGCGCTATCACTTGTACCGAAGCGAAGTACGCAACGTTTTTCGCGCACTCGCCACGGTCACAGTTGCCAGCGAAGACGAGTTCATTGTTGATGCTATTCACGCGATCTTCCGACAGTACGAAGCTGCTGACTCAAGCAACCCCTTATCATCAAATGTACGTGTAATCTGCGCGACTGGTAGAATGGATGTCTGTGGTATTGACAACGCACTTTATTACTGGTTATCTTGGGTGACATGTAGTGGTGGCAGCGCACCGAAGTATACGTGCACGCTCTTAGCGCACTCTCGAAGTCGATTCGCGAGGAAGACACTTTGCTCGTTCCAAGGCTGTTTGAATGCTTGTCGCGAAAGGAGCCGTCTCACCACGCACTCACACGCACCATCACCATATTTCTTGGTGTGACGAGCCACTGGTTTGCTCGACACCCTGAGTACCTGTCGACATACGCGTTCCAGATCATTTCCAATAGCTTTGAGCTCTCTGACAATGATGTTGATTTTCCGACTAATCAGCATGACACAGAAGATCACGTTGGGGCTGTGGCACTGTGTAAACTGACGCTTCGGTGTGGCTCACACTTTTTCAATCCGCTGTGGATAGATGCACTGGTGAACCTCTACCGCTCGAACTTGGCGGCATTAGGCGGGTCGACGTGTAAAGGGTTGATGGGCAATAGTGCAAGACTTGTCGTGGACTCAATCTGCAATATCCTCGCTACAGTATCATATGAGAATGCCCTCCCTGTGGTGGACGAACTCGGTGCTATCATGTTTGCGGACCTCGCAGCGCGTTACAGTCAGCTAACTGTGGCCGATGTAGGCCCAGTAGATTTCTTGTGTGAGATATTTGACCACCTGCTTGTGCTAGCTACCAAGGTCCCGATCCAGGTAGATCAAGAGATTTCGCATCCGGTTCGCTGTCTGCTGCAAAAACATTGGGGAGTTCTGGAGACCATCGTGTGCGTACACGGCTCCTGTGAAAAAGTGACTGAGCGATTCTGTGCACTTCTCGTCGGTGTCTTCGAGTCTTTGCGATCCCAAGCGTTGGAGCTAGCATCTGCAATTATGCCAGCGTTGGTGGAACAATTATTACGGAGTCATGATGGCAGTTATCTTGGTGTGATTCGAAGCATCTTTGGTTGCGCTGGGAACGACGAGGCTACAGCGGTTAGCCTGACACGTGTGATGATCATAGCGAGTGAGAGCTCCATGAACAAGATTACGGCAGACGGCAGTGTCGATGAAAACCCTGGACTCACTATAGCGCTGTTGTCGTTAGTGGCGACTTGCGCCATATACCACCCGTCGATCCTGGTCCAGTCGAATCAGCTGGAGGGTGCGCTGGCACTGGCTGTACATGCACTCAAGTCACTCAACCCTGAAGTCGGGGCTGCGGCTCTCAATTTTCTGCTCGAGTTGGGCTCGTTGTACGGCCAGATCCGTCGTACTCCAGACCACCTGCTTCAGGGTTCTGAGTTTGCAGGCAAGATGCTCCTTCACCGACACATCCAGACGCTGTTGTTTGAAAAAGACGTTCTGTACCACGTGCTCATTGCTCTGTTCGTTGCCGGGGCTCGGGATACGCCGCCCAACTCGGTTGGGAAAATAGCGGAGGTCGTTCAGTCTTGCTGGGTCCATTTCGGACGACTACGAGCTGAAGCGCTTATCCATCGCCTTCTATTCGACATGAACTTTGCAGGATCGCGAGTTAGTGAGCGCGCTCGAACCGATTTCCTCGACCTCGTATCCACTCCTGCATGCATCGAAAACTCGCGTAAATTCAAGCGCGTACTGAAAACATTTTGCGACCACCTCAAGCGCAAGCTTATTGCTCATAGTGCGAACGGGAATGTGATCGCCTCGTAAGAAGACACTGCACTGTACTGCTCAGCTGTTAATACTGCACCGAGTCAGCAGAAATATGTGATTATCACTCCCTTAGGCCTCGATGCAGCACGACGTCACATCGTCTCAAGAACTTGTTCTGGCAGCCTATGTTTCTACAAAAACGGGTTGCCTACGTCCGTCCAATCCGTCGTATTGTTCTCCGTGACACAAGTGACCAAGTGTCCGCTCGGAGGACGGGCAGCATGGGAAGCAATCGACCATTCGTATATCTTTTGCGCGATATCCTCCACCTGGTGTTTCCATCCCCATGTGCACGTAAGGGCCACGGTCATGTGAGCGATCAGACATTCTATATTGTTTCATCCTAAGCCCGTACCTTCGTCCAGCTGGAATAGTCAGCGTCGGCCATGAACTGACGGTTCATCGGCGTATCGATCGTCGTCGGCAGGACGCCCAGCACTGATGCACTCTCAGGCAGCTCCGTCCTGTCACAAGCATCACACGTTATACAACAACAGCACGATCAGTACACAAGTGTGAACGAACGTGTGTACTCATTGAACCTGAAACGTCCAACAGACTCACACGGCACTAGCAACCAAATGGTGCGTTGCCACTTTGCTCGCTCCATAAGACACCATGCCAGGTGTCGCCTTGAGTGCTGCAGTGGCCCCAGTCAGAACGAGTAAGCCTCCAGGCACGAGCAAGTGACTTGCCAAGTACGTCGCTATGAAAGAAGGAGAATAAAGGAACGACAGAACCGATCGTCATTGAGCCGTTACAACCAGAACCGAGATAAGCATTGAGATCTCTCTCGGCAAGCACATTGTGTCTCACCTAAGAAAGCCGACTCGAGATTCTTGGCGGTCATGTCCGATAGATTGGCCAGCGAACTTGCATCACGGATGCTGCCTCCTGCCCATCCTCCTGCCGTACACACGACAGAGTTCACGTTGCCATATCTGTGTACCACACCGAGTCAGCATAATCTCAAGCAATATATATTGTTCCTTTATAACTAGCTGACCATAACAATACAATAACACAATACAATTACACAATACAATGACACAATACAATGCAATGCAATACAATACAATACCTGCTGGAGATCTCCTGCAGCGTCTGCTTTGCTTCCTTGAGCACGTTACTCTTTGGCAGAAGCACGTTATGTTCCGCCTCTTCGTTCGCATCAAAGCCTACTGAAGTGACACCCCACGATACACGTGCAAAGCGGTGAACGATGCCACGACCAAGGGCGCCAGCACCTCCAATAACGAGTACCTTGCTGGACATGATGCAGCAAATCGGACAGTCACTATCGAGAGACCTTTCCCCTCGATAGTGACATCCAATTGGTTCGTGACATAACTACATACAACAAGAGCAAATGATGACAATCGATTGGGTATTTTGAACTTTACTGTAATATTCCGTAGACGAACTGACTGATACCTTATAGTCGACATCTAATGGGCGAATCTCTCTTCTTTCTTCCCTGTCTATCTGTTTGTGCTGTGTATGATCAGTCTAGGCGAACTTCTCTGAATGGAAGTCAAAAACCGTGCCGTTCACACCCGAAGACGAAAACCGTTTGCAAGTATTGTCCAAGATCTCCTCGAGCATGTGCGGACCGCAGTAAAACACACCAACTTCCTCGCCTGGATGATTAGCTCGAGCCTGGGCAAACACCTTGTCCCAGTCGGGACGGCCAAAGTGCGTGAGCTGCTTCGTGTTCAGGCCTGACACGAAGTCCTTGCCAGTCTGTTTATGCACAAACTCCTGGAACATCTTCAGCTGCGACGTATTCTCACTGCCCTTCAACGTGCTTAAATACTGGTGGGTCTCAATCACGTTGTCCTTGTCCATCTCCGAGATCTGGTTCATCGTCTCTTCAAACCAGCTCAGAGATTCCTGGCCACGAGTTACCCAGTGGAAATACAGCTTCTGGATCTTGAACGAGCCCGGGTGCCGGACGTGACTGCAGTTCCGACAACGATTGTCTTCCCACAAGTGCACTACGTCTTTCAAGATTGAAGCGAACGGGGTGACACCAATACCACCACCAACACAAATGACGGTCTTGTAGCGGTGATAATCCTGAGTCGGAGCACCCACCGGCCCATCCAGATAAATGTCCGGGTACACCGCCTTTCGTTCGTGGCAGCCCGAGATGACGCGTGACAAAGCTTGAGTCCAGTCACCACAAGTACGGATGTGGACGCTGATGTAGTTGTCTCCAGGGGCCGATGAAATAGTGAACGGGTGCCACTCATGCGGAGAGATCAGTGGGCAATTGACAAACATGTACATGCCAGGACGATACTCGAAACGGCGAGGCTTCTCCATGAACAAAGCAACAGTGCCATCCAACTCCATAGCTTCCATGATACGCACAGGTGCAGCAAACAATTTGGCGTAGCGGTAACGACGTTCGACCAGGTAGATCAGAAAGGGAGGAGTGATCCACATGTACGAAGAGCTGCGAGCGAGCCATGACGCAGCGCCATGGACCGCCAGCACGACCAAGAAGGGTCCAAAGAGCATGTGCGAATACCAGAAGAGATTGAAGTTGCCTTGACGGAACTTGGGAATCGCGGCCAGTGGGAACGAGATACAAGTGATCAGGAGCAGGATCACGCCCGTCCATATTGGGAGCGCCTGAATCATCATAGTGAACGGAGGGAGCTTGCCGTCAATGAATACGTGACGCGTAGCGAAGATCGAGTGTGCGACTTCTTCCGGTTTCGCGACTACAAACAGGTTGACCTCATTAAAGACGTGGGCGACCGTGTGAATGAGGCCGGCAATCAGCAGCACAGAACCCGCAATTTTGTGAAATGCGATACTGTCGTCGAAGGGGATGTAGCGCCACAAGAACCGACTTCGCTTCATGACTTGTGTGATGGAACGGCACATGGGGAGCAGTACGAACACACAGTTCAGCATGGCAACTTGGGCGTTGGCACGTGCAATGCGCAAGCCCCACCCGATGGCAGGATCCACTTCACACGAGAACCACTTGGTCCAGAACGCGAGGTTGTTCAGGAGAATGTACACAAAGAGCCACCATACCCGGAGTTTGTTGGCGCAATACCAAGCGCCCAACTTGCTTTTCGGGGCTAGAGGAGCCGTGTACTTGGTTTCCGACTTGCGGAGGTTGTACGAATCGTTAATGTAAGGCGCAAACACGCTGCAGAACTGCTCGAACGTCATCACCTCGTCTTTAACTCGAGCTTTGCCGAACATGAGCTTCGCCACCGACTTGAAGTCTGTGCCAACCACGTTCAAACGGGCTTCCGAGAAATTCGACTCCATTAGCTGGACAATCTGGTCCTCGACCACATACCCGATATTTTCTGGATCAAGCGTTTCAAACATAAATCGCAGCTTCTCTTCAGCGCCAACTTCGAGTTCCATGACAGCGTCAATGAGGATGGCATTGCCATTGATCGTGCCGTCATTTGTAGCGTAGCCATCATACTCACTCCCATCGACTTCGAATGCCTGGGAGAAAGTCTTGCGTTCAATACAGCCGTTTTTCGACGTAAGGCTGCTCATCACATCGCGTAGTGCGTACAACTTCTCCATGGGCGTGTACATGGGATCATTCTTGTCATTGACACCGCAGTTGTTCATACTGATAGCCACATTGTACTTCTGCTCAAACGTGCAGTTGCCAAGTACCGGCACCGACCCGATATCACTCCCTGGCTGCGGTCCGTACCCAGGGCCACCCATTGACGATAGCATCGACGACATGCTGGATCCTCGAGCGAGACTCTGGCGCACCGTCGACGATCGGAGCATGGCCTGGACATCTACGCGACGCCGTCGGTTGCCCCTACTGTTCCTGCAATTGGCACTCAGTCGAGCTGGGCCACGTCCAATGAGGTGAGCAGTAGTCGAGTCCATGGTCATGAATTGATTGCTGTCAGTGAAGTTGGACGTCCTGGATGAGGGTGGGGGAGGGGGCGACACCGACGGCGCTGCCATTGCGTAGGCAAGTGTCGAGCCATTGGTTGAATCTGGGGTGATTGTACACACTGTCAACGGCTTGTGGTGACCGGAAGGGAGCGACGGCGTCGAGATATCGACAAATGGCTGCGCGTTGTGGCCAGGCGTGAGCTTGAGGTCGTGGTGCTGCTCTTGGTCCGCATGGTCCCGGCTCATGGTTTGTCCACGCACCACGTGGGACTTGGGATAGCGGGAAGAAAGTAAAGTGCGCCACTGGGACGTCTTTGGTCCTAAAACCGCTTATTGCTCTTTCGGGGTTAACCGCACGATTTTCAAACTCAGACGCGTCGTCAGTGGCGTTCGATTCCTTCGCAAGTCATTCTAACCGGCTGGAAACCGTGACAGCTGGCATTACTACCCCTTGTCGCGCTTCCAGCTGGTTCTGGCGAAACCTGATCCCGGGATCCACCAAGATGTTGACGCGAATGAATCAATTGCTACTGGACTTGGTCTCTAAATTCTACAAACAACTTGATAACTGTATGCATGACTGGATTCAAGGATGTGAATGATGCAGAGCGGATGATCGATCTCTTGGAGTTTGTCGCCAACTGGCTCTTCATAAAGCCTTTTTCTGGACTTTAGCTTGTATTTTCAGCGGTACTGCTGGGACGTTTTAGCGCAAGAGTCTGGGCATTCTGGCTAGGATACGAGATGCAGCACATGGCCGAGCCACTTTGTCTATTGTTGATAAAGAAAGTGCGACTGACGATCATGAGGGAGCGGCCGATCAGAATTCTGGTCGTTAATGGAAGGTGCGTGTCGGTTTCTCACGCGAATAGTGGTGCATGAAAAAAACGGTAAGAGGTCGCCCGATTGCTGCAGGCGACGGTAAGCTCGCCACTAATGTCAGGGGACGAGGAGTTTTCGGCATTGCGAAGCGAGTCTGTTTCTTAGTATCCATCGAGTGGCCGGCTCGACTGACTGTAGCGCCGCCCCGACATTCAGTCTCTTGACAGATTTGTGGTACATCACGTTTCTATCATCCCCTGTCAGTAGCAGCTTGTGCATGCGAAAACTATGCAGCGCTATTGTTGGCGGTAACGCGTGCCGTTGCCGCATGACGCCTACCCTCAACAGGTGCGAAAGCACGCACGCTAAACCGATGGTTTCGACCCTGGGTACGAACGGCAACAGCTTACCAAGCTCTGTCTCGTCATTGATTTATTCAGGGGCACGAGCTGAAGCACGTCAGCGTGCGTTTTACTACACCACTGTTGCCATTCACCCAGGACGCCATCCGAATCAAAGTGAACGACTCGAGAGCGCAAGATGAAATCAAAGACTAAGTTTGAACTCGACATGACGTAAACCGCACCCAACGTCGGTCTCCACTATTTGCTCTGCACAAGGAGATTTGCTAGCAGCCATCTTGGTACGGCCAGGTTTGAGGTCGCAACCGCTACATTTTTTTACGTCCATCTTGGATCCTTTGTCACGCTGACAGCACCATCGTCGTCAATACGTTGACTTCACTAATCACGCAAGTCGGTTACACCGCAAGGTGCACCCATTTGCTGCAGCAATGTTGGAAGGTCGGCGTAAATTATCGAGACATTAAGCCAACCGACCTTGACCCTGCTTGACTAAACTGCACGATCGCAAGCGGGTATGAGAATGAGCTCAAGAGGTTATGTGTAATAGTTCAGAAACGGTTGGTATAAGCGGTATCGTGTCGTGTGACCCACACATAAAGAAATTAGTGAAACTGATAGGCGCATTATTCTACTTAAGACGCTAAGCGGTAATACCGTACCTTATCGATTACGGTTAGATAGTATCTAGGGAACCGTTAATCTCCCCTCAGTTTTCTGGTATTGCCCCCTCAGTTTGATATAACGCTACATGATTGGCTAATTATGAGTCACGAATAGAGGGAACGATATCATATCGGTTGGATTTAAAAAGTCACTCTTGTCGTAATCATATACAATTGAACCTTTTTGGCGCAAAAATGTCGTGTTGGTGGACGTCTGTAAAGGGGTTGCACATCGAAGGGTATTCGGTACCCTGTGTCTTAGACACACGGGATGGTATCCCACTGAAAGAGATATAGAATATCTTATCGGTTTATAGGGGCTGACGGGTGTCAGCCACGAGATAGGAAAGATCTCGATCTCGAAAGTTCTTGATTTAGGACATGAAGGCCTAGATTAGGTAATATTAGGAGTAAGATATTCTATAGAGTTAAACGTAAATAAAGTTCAGTTCCCCTCTTGATCTTGTCCAAGACACGTGCCTTGCGAGGCGTATCGGATCGTTGATCGTTAAAGAGTTAGCAACATCTCCCTGAGGTAGCTACTCTTGAGCACTAAGTACTGCAGGTCCACTGAATCGTTCGGTCCCCTGGAACAGGGACCTTAAGCTTTACGCTTGTTGACTCATAGAGTCTAGTTCTTTAGAACTAACATTGCTCTTTGAGCACAAAGCCTTCCTCTGACTTAAGGAGCTGTGTAGCTCCACTACACTTGATAGAACTTGTAGTCAATCTACGCCTGAGTCTTTAAAGAATGATCCTGTGTGAGGATGGAAAATCCCACTCCCCTCTCTGAGGCCCAAAGGTCGCGCTTGATAAGCTGACCGCATCTTTGGGTCCAGAGTATGTGGAATTCTTTGTATCGCAAGGCCCGTAGGTGCTGACTGCACGTGTTGAGGGCTTCTTGCAGTATGAAGCGTCCCTTCTAGGGCAGGTCCAAGACCAAATGGCGTCGGCTATGCCTACACGCTATGTGTCTGTTCCAGACGAAGAGGCTAGGCCTTGTCCACTCAGAGTGGAAGTTAAAAACTACTCAGGAAAGGAGGGTGAAAACCTCATCCTCTGGATCCGTGAGATTGAGATGGCCATGAGATCAGGCCTGATCAAGCTTGACCATCACTAGGTCTAGCTAGCTATCTCAAAGCTCTATGGAGGAGCTAGAGAATGGGCCTTGACGTGTAGCACGTCGGTCGACTTAGCGTTTCCCACATGAGAGTCGCTTAAGTCACAATTGGTACAGGTGTTTTCACCACCTAACCAGGCCTACCGCGTGCGTTCACGCTTTTTATCAACCCGTCAGGGTGAGAATGAGTTAACGGACTATGTCCAAGAGCTGAGAACTCTCATGGCTGCTATACAGTCTGACCCTCTGCCTGAGGCAGTCCGTGTGACTATATTCATGGAGGATCTCCGTACTGGCATTGCCAGAACGAAGTCTTTCGGGTTCACCCCTCTACAATCGAAGAGGCTGTGAGAAATTGCTTTTAATGCTGAGCATAACTTCAAGTCG
>JH598330.1:267888-293503 GCA_000173235.2 Hyaloperonospora arabidopsidis Emoy2
GTGGTGTCGATTGGCGGGTTGTTGGTCACAGTCTGACCAGCACCCGCGGCTACCGTAGTAGCCGAAGCATAGCGCGTGCGATTGCGTAACTGGCCTTAAGCTTGGCATAGTCATACCGAAGCTTGCGCTCGAGACGCACATCGGCCACACAGACACTAGCTCTCAGAGCGTACATAATGATGAGGTGACGAGTGCGGTGCACCCAGCGAATAAAGGCTTTGTCTTCTTCGTCCTTGGTTTCGCCTGCGGACAAGAGAATGGGTACGCCCTTAATCGGTGGAACCGGTGCACCACGTGCTTGCATCTCAAGGCGTGCCTTGTACTACTTTGCGTTGTCAGATATGGCTCCAGGTACCTCTCACGAAGCGCCTGGACACTTGCCCCTTCCTCGAGAGAAGCAGCTACAGGACCAATGGTCCACGTTGCAAATGTTTGGCCAGTCGTTTGACGTAGACGTTCCTCCACACTGAGTGGAGTGAACACATAGTCACGCTGGTTCGTAAGGGTCGTGACCATTTGCGCATGGCGCCGAGCGCTTTCATCTCGTTGAACAGACAACTCCTGCTTGTCATCGAGCGGGTTGGTGATGATTGCATCATCACGTTCAGTGAACGGACTTAACGTAGTAGGAGGATGTACCTCAGACATGGGTGTATCGGACATTGTCCTTGCATCACCCGCGAGACTGGTATCGCTACCATAGTCGACTGACTCCTCTATCCCGAGGTATGCACAAAGATCCTTTGACTCGTTAGGCGATGAGGAAATGGTGCTGAAGCTTTGCGGTACCTTGAGGTTAACCGCAAGCGCACTGACCTCGCTACAAAACAAAGTTCGATTGCCGTTTGGGTAAACAGCAGTCTGGTGGGGGAGGGTGTAAAGGGGTTACACATCGAAGGGTACTCGGTACCCTGTGTCTTAGACACACGGGATGGTATCCCACTGAAAGAGATATAGAATATCTTGTCGGCTTCTAGGGGCTGACGGGTGTCAGCCACGAGATAGGAAAGACCTCGAAAGATATTAATTTAGGACATGAGGGCCTAGATTAGGTAATATTAGGAGTAAGATATTCTATAGAGTTAAACGTAAATAAAGTTCAGTTCCCCTTTTGATCTTGTCTAAGACACGTGCCTTGCGAGGCGTCTCGGATCGTTAATCGTTAAGAGCTAGCAACATCTCTCTGACATAGCTACTCTTGAGCACTAAGTGCTGTAGATTCACTGAATCATTCGGTCCCCTGGAACAGGGACCTTAAGCGTTACGCTTGTTGACTCATAGAGTCTAGTTCTTTAGAGCTAATATAGCTCTTTGAGCACTAAGTCTTCCTCTGACTTAAGGAGCTGAGCAGCTCCGCAACATGATGTAAAGGTCCTCGTGCTATGAACCGCCGTCCGGCGCCAGGAATCCCTCCTATACAGGCTACGTGCTTACAGGAATAGGGTCAAGGACGGATCCACAGTGGCCTGGATGGATTCCTGGTTCACAAGTGATATGCATCGAGTGCCTTTTCTAGGCTTGCTCCCCCCTTATCGACATTTCCGACAAGTGGAGCCGCCTTCGCGAGTTTGACTATGCGGTGGATGATATTTTACGACTCTGTGACCCGCGCCGGCGCGTTTGTCTGAGCCAGCACCTACTCTGCGCTGTGTCATTTTACGGAGATAGCCTCGTTGCAAGGGGACGGTCCACAACCCGACCTCATTCCGGAGAAACTATTTCTTCATGTCATTCTACTGCGTAGCAGGTTAGGTTATTGGTCGGCTTACTATTCTTCGAAAACAAAGTCGAAAATTGACGCACTCTTACGACATTTCCCCCCACCGCCTTAGTACCTGGTGATCTACTGTTACTACCAGATTACTGAGGGCAGCTCACATGTCTACTATTTATCAAATCTTCTTACATCAGCGTTCGAAGACGTCGACGCGTATGGGCGTCTTCGACTGCTTCGGGAATGTTAATCCTCCCACGAGTTTCCAAACCAGCCGCCGGAGGTGCAGCACGGAGATGCGGCCTACGTCACTCAGTATGTCCACGACTTTAAAGATCGTTCTCTTGCGTGGTGTCTTCAGAAGACCCATGTGAGGACGGAAGAAGAGGCGGCAGCGTTAAGGATCACCTGGGCACGAATGTGAAGTGTGCACCTGGCAGACACTTACCTATCTTTATCATATCGGACTACTGCTTCCTCAACAGAGGGGGGGGGCATGTCAATCATACTAACCCGTCGGTCCGCGCTGTTAATATCGGCGTGGAAGATGGGCCTTCGGAGCAAACAAGTGCTTGCTGTCACCATTTATCAGAAAAAATCATGAATGTTTATGCTTCCAATGAGCGACGAGATCGAGAAGACTAATTTTGCAACTTTCTCGCTTGGGATCTGCACACCACAAATCCATTATTTTCGTGGGATTTATAATTGTGTGCAGATTCCGGCGCTAGATAGGTATGTCCATCATCGTTCTACCCGTTCAGAAAGCCCGGCACTAGATGTACAGATAGTCACAACGGGATTAGCTGACGCGCGGGTGCTAAGGGAACATGCAGAGGGGAATGCTTCAGATGACTTTGTCAATCTCTTCACCCATTGGTAGGGTGAACGAGCGAGTCGCATTGTCAGATTCTATGTCCCGGCTGATTGGGTGTACCGTGTTCGATGGGTATTGACGCGGCCACCTCCTCAGCTGTCGGATCATCAGGAGTTGATGCTTTTCCTTCGAACACCGCAGCGCGGGAGGAGTCCTCATATTCACAGGCAGGTGACGTATCCGATTCGAACTTCGCATCGTACCGGGGTTATCGATAAGCTGATCCAAGAGATGGATAACATGGCTGTCGGGCATGGGGCGCTGAATCTTGGTATGTGGACGTGGGCGAGTGTATACGGTGTATACAGCGAGTCATTCAGAACGATAAGTAGCAGCGCGCCCGACTAAGTCGAAAGCTCGTTCGACGTACGAAATGTTCTTTAGCTTCCAGAGTATCGTGGATCGAGCAGAACGTCGAAAATATCTGACATGAACATCTTGTCCGGATCGGACAGCGCCTGGAACAATCCTCAGATTTGTTACGGTGGGAATTTTGACGGGCTTCCGATTGGGAACGGGACCAACCTGTAACAGATATTATCCAGCACGGGGTGGCGTTTGTAAGGCATATCTCGGTAGCTGATAGATTTGTATCCGAATGGTCGTCAATCATCGGTTCAGTCATCGCACTATGCCACTGGCGGATCTTTTGTTGGCTGTCCGGTGGTTTGTAAGCATCTCAGCCGCCAGCTGTTAACGCACGATGACAATCAGGCACTCTTGTCCTGGTTTACGGAAGTGGAAGTCATAAAAGCTATTTCGAGTTTCAGTCTACATAAGGCGGCGTTCCCGAAGAAGCTAACAAGGATTCTACAAGGACACGCCTGCACTCCTTGTCTCTGTACTTGAGGCGTTCAGCAATCAAATATTGGATGGGGCAAATCCCCCACCATCTTTTTTGGAAGCAATCATTATCCATTTACGTAAAAGGGAGACTCTACAGGCCCCAATGGTTTATCGCCCTGTATCTTTGCTGCAAACGAGCTACAAAATGTTTGCAAAGGTGTTGGCGACGCGTCTACAGCGAGTTTTTGCCCAAACTAATTGGGCTGTCTCAACAAGATTTCTTTCACAGCCTACAGATGCTAAGGCTTGTGATGATGATGACATCTCAACTTGCCACGGCCCGATACGATGAGTCTAGTGCAGTAATTGATATCCAAGTCGTCGTATTTGGACTTTCGAATGGCGTACGACAAGGTCAACCGGGACTTTATTTATGAGGCTATACGTAGTTTTAGTTTCGGTGAGCATTCATTTCCCAACTTCAATTTGGGGCGACGGCGTCTTCTCTCGTCAACGGAGATTGTTTTGAACCTATTCCCGTGAGTTCAGGCATTTTTCAAGCTGCGTGCTGGCCCAACTACTCTTTCTTCTGGAGGTAGAGCTCTTAGGGGTCACTATTCACCAATATCCTGACTTACGCGGGCTTGTAGTCCTAGGAGGTGGAGACGCGTCCCAAAAATGTCCGCCTTTGTTGATGGCTTGACCATATTATCGAGAAGGCGCAACATTTAACACTGGCGCTAGATCTCGTGGCTCTCTTTGGTATGTTGTCTGGATCGCATGCACAGCCGGTCAAGTGTAAATTGATATTTGTAAACCTTTGTGGTTCGTCTGGTCGCTTATTCATTTATTTCGATGCTTTAGTCCGGCGAAACCACGCGGTACTTTGGGTACGAACAAGTCAACAACACCATCGCAATTGGGCGCTTCGGATTTGGCGGCTCCAGCGGAGATTGCTTATGGTGGTAAAACTACGGTGCATGTAGGCACCATAAGACTAAATGTCAGCGGCTTTTAATGAATTGGGTCTTGTATGTTTCATAATATTCACCCCGGCCTTACATCAAATATGTTTTAGCATAATGTCATTGCTTTTTATCAACTAAATTAGTATCGCACTCGCAATCGCCTCTCCTTCACAAACAAATAGTCGCTTTTGCTACCCGCTATCCGCAGACTACAGTCTCTATCAACCCCCCCCCCCGCTTTTATTAACCACCTCTGACGTTTATTTATGGCAAAAAATAATCGACACGTGTGGGAATCGAAGAGGCCATAACCAGACGTGCACTACGAAATATGCAAATTTTTGTAGATGCGGTGGGAGCGAGCACCTTGGATGTGGCAAGAAATCTTGGTGATTGCACCGATCAAGACCTGGATGGAACAAGGAAGAAGTGGAACCTAGATTTCCTTTTGGCGCTTTGTCAATCTTTTTTTCTTCTGTCATGCCTTCTTCTGTGTTGTTTGTTGCTCTCATTTTATTGGCGCTTTTGGTATACCAACCCTTAAACGTATACGAGAATTCTATACGGCCTATGACAAAGAACAATATTTTTACATACGAATAAGGAGCCAAGGTCGGAGCGTCGGAAACATGCAATGGACACGATCTTATTTCACGTGCCATCGGGAAGGTACATGTGTCTCCATAGAAGTCAATCTTCGGACCAAAAGCAATCAAATAGTTGGCTGTTCCGCAAAGTTGTCCGTCAGAATGTATCCAAGGAGCAAGAATTTAATTGTGCCGGCTTTCAGCAATAGCCACAATCACCCTTTACTCAACTTAGGAGAAGTGCAGATCTTACCAGCATATCAAAAAGTTGATGACGACTTAAGATGATATTCCCTACCTCAAAAATCTCGTATGACAATTCGTTCAATACCTAAGATTTTTCGAAAATGCGGCATCTATTTGAATCGCGTTGATGTTCAGAACTAAATTGGCACAGATATACTTGAGAAGTTTAAACATGATGCCGTCCACCTGATCGAATACTTTGGAAAAAGGACCCTTGAAGATTCTGGGGTTTTGTCGATCTCACCACAGATAACAAGGGCTGTTTGACTAACGCATTTGGAACAGTGGTGCGGCGCGTGCCACTGATCCAAATGTGTTATTCAAACGGCTAGATATTTTGGCTATGACGTTATGTTCGACAAGACTTACCACATCAATAATCTGCAATTCTTTCTGTTTCTTTTGCTGGAATCGACAACAATGGGATGACGGTTCAACTTGGTTGTACTTTAATTCAACATGAGAAGGTCGAAACGTTCTGATAGTTGTTTCGGTATAGTCTTGCGGCTGTTAGATGACCACCGCTAACGATTATAACAGACCAATATGCAGCTATGGTGAAAGCAAGCGATCACGTTATTCCAACTGCTAATCATTATCTTTTCTGTGGCACGTCGCTCGTAATTTGCGGAGAAATTCGGCTCTCTTTTGATAAACGATTTAAACCGTTCCTTAAACGATATTTACGACACCCTAGTAAACTAACAGCTTTCTGGAGATAGAATGTAAAAGGCAATCTCTTTTATCTGCCTAAAATCTTTCGTTGAAAGTGCATTTGCATAGCCTTTACCAAATTAGAGAAAATGAATGACATACTACTTGCGACACTTTTTCTACGGTGGTATGAACCACAACACATCGGTCTGAGTCATTCAATTTACCGTGCACTCATTGACTGGGACTATAAAAACTTATGCAGTTTGTGAAACAATATGAAGCTGTAGTTGCAGCGCGGTGGCTTGCCGGGGTGAAAGCCAATTACGATCGCAAGGTCATTAGCAACACAGCAACAAGTCATATTGTTTTGCACTGCTTGCACATGCGCATGCTGTGTACTCAAGGTACGCGATTGAGAAGTCGAGAAACAAATGCACCTTGCTTGGAATTACATTGCATTAGAGGAGAAATGCGATTGTGGCATGTACGATTCTATACCGCATAAATTTGTAGTCTATGATCTCAAAATGCAATCAGTAACGAGCGACTGCGGAGAACTTACGGTCGTTGGAAAGTTGTATCGTGATTCGCTCCGCGTTCTTATCCATAAAAATACATTTTGTTCCAAAAGCACATATCTTAATACTTTGTCGATGGTATGACTTGCCAATGAATGATGAACAAAGAAGTATCACGGAATCGGTTTAATCAGAGCTTGGAAGTGGACTTCAAAAAAATGATATGGCTGTTGTGGAAATGCCCAACTTGGTAATTGTTTAATATTGACCCTTTCGACACGGCGACAAATTATCGAAGGGATTAGAAGTTGATCCCGATCCTATTCTTGCTACAAAGGGTATGCCTAAGAAGATAACGCGGATCAAGTCGAAGTGTGGAGAAGTCAATGACCGTGATCCAGAAAAGAAGAGACGGTGCGGCCTATGCCAGGCTAGTGATCATGACGCACTATTTCAGGACAAGATTGTCGCATCAATGGTAGTAGCTCAATCGCGGAATTTTAACAACAAGAATTAGATGGGTAATTACACTCTTCTTAATTTCGCTATTTGTTTTATTTTGGCAACATCACGATGTTTCTGCACCACAATATAATTCAGTAACAATAAACTTTTTTTAACTTCATACACTACTCTTCACCTATGGATTCTTCTTCTAGGCCTCTTCGCGTTTCACCACCCGCCAAGTCGCAGTCATTGTTCTGGTATGTTTGATAGTCCTCCCTGTTGCACCATTATTATTTGTGAGCATATACTTCATGCTACGTTCGCAAGTGAACGACATGTTACGTACATACGTAATCCTTGCTCTTGTATGTCTGCTCGTGCTCCCTGTTGCACGAATAGTTAACTCGAGACGAGGGGAGGCTATCAGACATGCGCATTACTGTCCAACAACCGAAATATATGAAATGAAGTGTGTCGCCTTTGGCGCCAAGTCATGAGGAATGTACCCTAATTTAAATAATCCAGTTCATTAACAACGTTGGCAGTATATACTTAAGGTACATTCGTAGATGAACTCATTAATTATCAGTGGGTGGTGGCTGAATAACGTTTCCAACAACAATTTTCCATGTTTACCTGTCAAGACCCTAACTACGCACCAAATGCGGAACGCATGACGCAACCCAACAGTTAGCCGAAAACAGCGAAGCCTTCTAGGTTTGTGTAAATTTGTAGCGGAATACCTTTTTTAAACACATGTCTAGTGTTCCGTATTATCGACCTTCGTGCACCTTTATGCCACGCATTGTTTCTACTACCTCTTCTGCTGCCTCCTGGGTCTCATATGTGTGAATCGGGGGAGAAGAAAGCTCCATGATAAGGACCGAGTATAGCATGTAGCGTAATTATTGCGCTAAAAGTGTGTACCGGTAGAAGAAAGAAGAATTTCCAAATTTATAGGGGTGAGGCTATACCGAAAAGGGAGTGTGGGTAAAAGGACCTCCTGATAATATACGAGGGGTTGTCGCTCCACAGAAATGAATATGTGGCAAAGAGGTCTTTTAATTTTATAGTGGTTGTGGCATTTCTGAAAAGTGGGTGACTTTAATAGAGCTTTCTAATTTTTGCGAATCCGAAGGGTGAAGTTACAAGTGGCCGTGCGCAAGGTGAATGCCAAACTTATTAATTTGTACTTATCTGTCTGTCTGTGTGTCTGCAAATAAAGCTAGGTGTACCTTACACTTCGTATTGAGTGCGATATAGCCTACCTTCTCATAGATGTATAGGCATATTCAAAGTCACTCTTTGACCAGGTCACTATTGTGATGTACGCAGGTAATTGGCTAAAATCGATTGAAGGTGAAAAAAATTACGAGCCCGAAGAGTGAAGCTAAAAGTGACTGTCCGCAAGGTGAATGCCGAGCTTTTATAATCTTGTTTTTTTTATCTTTCTGTCTGTATGTATGTGTGTCTAAGTGTCTGTAAGTACTGCTTGGTGAACCTTACACCTCGTACTAGGTGCGATGTAGCCTGTCCCACCTACGTATGTGTAGGACTCGGCAAGGTAAGGTAGGACACCCTTCGTTCCCGGTAAAACGATTAAATCAGTGGTAAAGGGTGAAGGGTAGTCAACGGGTAAGGTAAGCGGGTAGAGTAATGGTAAAGTCGAACTCATTACTCGATCACCCGGTAATTACAGGTTTATAAATGTTTAATTCCGACATAATGGCTTCTTTTTAGCATTTTGCGAGCTGTGAAGTGCCCATAGCCATGGAATCCTATACGGAGTTTGCAATGGAGTTCTACTAAGTTATGACCCCCCAGAGCGCAGAAAACAATCAATCGAACGTCAAGCACACGTCTTCGCGCGCGCTGCATACAGATGGTGTTTCTTTCTTATTGTAATATATACCTATATAGGTTTCCTGGGCTCATGGATGATGCCGTTATCCTATAAGTGCCGGCGAATCAATAGCAAGCGGCAGCCGCACTCGTGAATTCCGGCGCCAATGACGTACAGTCCGTCGTCCAGCAGCTCTAGGTGGAACAGGAAAACTGGGACGAGGAGATCCTTGACGATTGGGTTGTTCAGTTGCTGCACAACCGATTCGCCGATACGGCAATTGAGGCCGATGTGAGATCTGATAGGCCGGCGATGTCGTCATATCATCAATACAGCTTCAGCTCCACGGATTCCATCAATCATTCAAACGCTTATTTACCGGATAAAATACCCAGGTAAAGAGGTAAAGTAAGATAAATGTGAAGGTAGCCACAGACCATCCGGTTAAAGGTAGTGGTAAATTAAAGGTAGAACAAATACTATTACCCGGTAACCTTGTATTGTAACTTGCCGATTCCTACGTATGTGTCTGCAAATAAACGCCAGGTGTACTTTACACGTCGTGCTAAGTGCGATGTAGCATTTATTCACTCTTTATTGGTCAATAGGCATTATGGATGGCACTTTCTGGTCAGGTCACGAATTGCGACTGTGAACTGTGTAACATTCATACATGCACGAATACCCGCACGTGATTGCCTCAAAGTAGGGCGGACAGAGGGCTACCGTAACAAACAA
This sequence comes from Hyaloperonospora arabidopsidis Emoy2, assembly GCA_000173235.2. Classification (NCBI taxonomy): domain Eukaryota; phylum Oomycota; class Peronosporomycetes; order Peronosporales; family Peronosporaceae; genus Hyaloperonospora; species Hyaloperonospora arabidopsidis. The sequence goes on from JH598330.1 coordinate 277,270, forward strand.
ATAGGGCTCCTACCCGGACCGGAACCCCCCGAGGGGTGGGGTTTGGGGGGTACGTCAACCCCCCGGGGGGGGTCCCCGGGAGGTTTACATATGTATTTGTAGATACATATCGGTAGATATTGCAGAGCATCTCCAACAGATCTTATACCCTCTCTACATAACAACCCTCGGCAACTTCTTGTACCAGTCCTGCATACACATCAGCATCTCAATGGTTTTCCCGTTCAAAGATGCCCTTTCATCCCTGCAAATCAAACCACCCATCGAGAAAGCACGCTCGGAAGGGACACTGGTAGTAGGAATTGCCAGAAGGGCCCTCGCCATCTTGCCCAAACTAGGAAAACGACGGTGCCAATATCCCAAAGGATCCACATCCCTATCGGCCAGGTCTTCCCCCAAATACTTCACAATTTCCCCATCCACGTTGGTAATCTTCTGCCGCTTTGCATAAATGAAATCTTCAAAATCATCGACCTCTTCACCTGCTTCTTTAGTGGCCATGGGAACGGCTGCATGAGTGCTGTAGCGGCTTGCAGCAACAGCAAAGCTCTCACGAATCATGCGAGTATGGATGCCATACTGAGCAAAATGTTCTGCATGCTTGCTAAAGAAAACATCTTGATGCGGGGATCGAGAATAAAGGCGTGCAGGTAAACAGGTTTCTTGAGAGCCGCCTTGAGATACTTTTCGAGCTTTTGAATAATGTCTCTAGCTGGCTGTAGAAGCTGCTCCGAGTCGTAGGTCTGTTCCACCTGCAAGATTCAAATATGCTTGAACATGAATATTAATCTCTCGGATTCTCTACTTCAAAATCATAGCTTCGCACCTTTTGCAATTGAACAATGAGGGCAAAAAAGATCGGGAGAGCTTTCTCAAGCGTGGGGAAACGTGAACCCGCAAGCCTTTCGGTGACCGTGTTCAGAGGTTGAAGAAACTGCATGAGCTGACCAAGCTCTTCTCATTCCTCGTTTGAAAGGGTAAATTCCTGATAATCGACATCGCTGAGGCAGACTCCAGTCACGGTCGGGCTGTCGAACCGAAAAGAAAAACAATTTTACCAATGAGTCAAAGAAACAATTCACAAGTACATACCGTAAGTGCAAAAAGCGCGAGCACATCTGGTAAGTCGAATTCCACCGCGTTTTGACATCGAGAATCAAGCAGCTCACAGTAGAACCTTGTTGATGGTACTCTACAGCTTGGGAAAAACGTTGGCGACGTTGATCAGAAGCTCGTACATAGACTGACATGCCGTGTACACGCTTTAGGACCGTAGCCAAGTTGACATCGAAACCATCAGGTTGGGTGGTGATGTTGTGCACCGACATGACACATGTGGAGGCGGAGTCCTTGTCTTCAATGTTGAGGTAGTCTTTCCCTCCAAGGGCCGTGATTCCATCCATTGCAGCCAAATGGATCACGTGAGCCATGCAACCAAACAGCTGTTCCTTATGGTTGAACTCCACATGCTCCATGCCGGAAAGAGCTCGAGCCATAGCGGAGTTTGTGCTGGCATTGTCGGCAGTAATGGCAGAGAGGGATCCAACGATGCCATAGTCGGACAGAACGTTGTAATGCAGTTCTGCAAAATTTTGAGCAGAATGTTCACCTGCAAAACATAATTATTAAAGTTAAGTAGAAGATCCGGTTGTCAAATCCCACAGTACCCATGCAAATAGGAAAATACACTCACCCATCACAGCAGGAACCCCCAGAAATAGTTCTTGCATTTTCCAATCGGTGTCAAATCCAATGAGCAGTGAGCGCCATCAAGAATTTCACGTTGGGTGAAGTCCAAGCATCGGAAGTAAAAGCGATTCATTCGACCTTGGAAAGACTGATCCTGATGGATTCGCGGTGCTGAGCATACATTCGGAAAAAATGATTCTGGATGGCGTCGGCCTTGACCATCATCTGGGGGACATTTCCGTTACAGGCATCTAAAAGATTGATAAAAGATCTTCGTTCGATGATGGCGAACGGCAGGTTGGCGTCAGCAATGAAGTATCTGATGTGAGTTTTGAGGTCCTATCCGGTCAACACATTCTACAGCATGGATTGATTCAGTCTTTTGCAAATGCAGGTCACATGTGTTTCTCAAGCTCACCTTCTCGAGAGTTCGCTTTCGAAAATACTTCTGAACAGACGGATTGTTCTCGTCCTTCTTCTTCAGATCGCTGAGATTGTGGACCTTTGTCAGGTGCTCGTTCAGGTTCTTGGTGCTGCTGGACTTGTCAAGGTTAAGGGAGCGACCGCATGCACGGCCCGTCCTTCGGTTTGTGACGACTTGGCAAAGGGCTTTATTGGCGTCGGCATCAGCCTCAAAATGAACCCAAACCCAGCTACGTTTGGCACTTTGGGTGGTGGGAGGCGCAAGGGCATCGTTGGGCACGTTGGCACGGGTTTCAGACATGGTGAATGGCAACAGGTGGAGGCAAAGAGGGCAAAGGTGGGCAGAGAGGGTTTTTTTCGTTTTGAGCCATTGTTTGTTTTTATTTACTAGCGCGTTGCTTCGTCACGAGGCGACAGTAACACTAGTGACACTTGCACAATCGATTCAAATGAGGTGCGTCATTTCACTATTGGACAGTTACACAAGGAAGACAGAGCACGTATTGCTTACGCACCCCGAAAACCCCCCATGGGGCCCGGGGGGGGGTCTCCCTTTGGGGGGGAGGTCTGGGGGTGCCCTCAACCTCCCCCCCAAAAAAAAAACCGGGTAGGAGCCGTACAAACAAATGGTAGATACATAGGGGCGGCGAAAGTCTAGCACCTTCCGCAAACAGTATATGTGAAGTGGTTTACATCCGAGGTATTTGATGTACTGATAGAGTAAGAGAACATGGTCATAGATTTCTCTAGGTTGCCGATCGAGCTCTCTCGATTAATTTCTCTTTATCATTTGTTTATTATATGTTGTAGGCCGCACTTTGTTGTTTACGGTGTAACCGAGCACGATCATACCCGTTTCTCTTATTTTTCATATTCGTCTGTTTAGAAAAATCAACAACATCAACGAATAGCTTTGATACACACATCCACCAGCACTCTTATTGATAAAACACACACCCCCAACTCATTCCTCGTCGCCAATCTCCTAAAATGGGTATATAACTATACAGAACTTGATTCAGTTCTATGGACTGAATTACTTATATCAAAGAACGAACTCCAGACCTTGCTTCCCTATTTAATAGGGCGTATGGCTATACCGGCTCTCTGCAAATATTGCCAAAGTCATGCGTCAGAATATTCAGATCTACCATTCGATCTTTTGAATACGAGAATGGTAAAAAGCTATGAGGGCATTACCTTTCTTAATCGGACCAATCAGAAGACTCTATAGTTGAATAATTTGAGTAATATTGATAGAGGAAAAGGTGCGGAAACAGCGAAAAAGGCGGCTATCGGCTCCCAATTTGATGTCATTCTTGATCGACCTAGAAATTAAGCTCGGAGTTATGAAACGGCTTCACTTCGCTTCAAATTTGTAAATCCAAACTTATCCTCCGCCGGGTGGAGCTGAATCGTACTTACCCACATACTCCCTGTACCTCCATACATTCCACTTGGCCACGTAGCAGCAGATACCGTCTAGTAAGTGTGACTATCTATCTCGCATATCACCGATGACTGGCCCTTTTGGTCCATTGCTATGCGTGGCAACTCTCTTCGCAGCTTGGCAGTCCTCCCCTGCCTATGCCAAGCGCATTGACTCCGTGTCCTTCGGGAAACCTTTCGACAACATCGACGGCGAAGGCCATCGCCAGATTGGGGACGGGTTCGTGTACGGCGGCGACGTGGCTGTGAACCGCCACTTTGCACGGCTCACACCGGACCGTCAACAGAAGCGCGGCCACATTTGGGGGAAACAGAAGCTCGGCGTCAAGGAGTTTGCGGCTGTGCTGACGTTCCGGATCAGTGGCCAGGCCAAAGCTTGGTTCGGCGACGGTCTCGCGCTCTGGGTGACGACCTCGAGCGAGTATGTGCAGGGGGACAACCATGGTTTCATTGGCGAGTTCAAGGGCATCGGTGTCGTCTTTGACACGTTTGTTAATCAAGAACACAATGGTGGCCACAAGGACGTGACGTTCTTTGAGAACGACGGCACGAAGACGCTGGACGAGCTCAATGAGGCTGACAAGGTCGGCTGCATGGCCCCTGGGATCCGGTACCATGAGAAGAATGCGGCGTTCAGCCCGTCGCTCAACATGTCGCGTGCTAAGATCATGTACACGCAGGCGGATCAGCAGGTGACGATCCTCATTGATGCCGACGCCTCGGGCACTTGGGTCAAGTGCTACAGTCAACGTCTTAACATTGGGGATGATTGGATGCACGACGCCTACATTGGCATCTCAGCATCGACTGGCGGTCTGGCAGACAACCACGACGTCATTGCCTTTAATGTCTACGAGTAAGTCGGTTTGTCTGCTGTGTGCCATATCGAGGTGAGGGTTTTGTTGCGAGGACCAAGACTGACCGCTTGTTTTTGCAATTCTAGTGACGTGATTGACTCGCTAGTTGCCGAGGAAGACGAGAAGCATCGCAGCGCTGCAGACAAGAGTCTCGAAGCTACATTGAGCAGCGGGGATATTGACGACAAGGTGAAGTTGATCAAGCGCAAGTACACCCAGTTGCTGGAAGAGTTCGAGTACCAGTTTACTGCACTGAAGGAGTCAACTGGAAACACGATCCAGAAACTGAAAGAACAAGAAGCTGAAGATGAGAAGCGAATTGCGGAGCTTGAGGCCTGGGCAAATGGAAAAGCCATCGAGCGTGTGGACAGCACGGTGGCTTCGATTCGCGGCCAAGTGGACACGCAGCTGGAAGAAATTGTGAAGGAAACGGCTGCCAAGTCTGGGGGTTGGAAGACGCCGTTTTTCGTCGTCGTTATCATCATGGCCGGTGTTGTGGCTGTTGGATATAAGAAATACCAGGATCTCCGCAAGACCCACTTCCTATAGCCCGCCATGTGGAAAACCTGTGTGCTTGCGCTTCTGGGGGATAGATACCGCCCGTCACCCACGGTAGAGATGACAGTGCAAAAACGTAGTCAAATGATAAAATGGCACCTTGCATTCGTGTTTACGTAACCAAAGTGGACTCAGGTCACACGCTGAAGATCTACATGGACGTGTTTAGCAGCATGGGCTAAGTGCCGGCGTTGAGGTTGAGGTTGCAAGTTGCGTGAACATCACTTTGAGGTACACAATTCGACAACTTCGATGCACATGACGAAAGTCTGACTTGCAGAACACAGCTTTAGTCGTACAGCATTTCTTATGGCAAAGGCAGTAAAAGTATCGCGTCAGCGCAGCGCAAAGTACAGCAGGACGCCCCAGTATTTTGGCTCACGTTGTCGCAATGAACAAAACATAGCAGCACACGAGACGAGCTCAAACAAGGTTCTGACAGGCGTTCTTCTCGCAACTAGGGCTTCTGGAACTTCTGGTTCAACTCGATCATTTCGTAAAGCTTTTATATACACAAACCTATACGAACTGATCGAGTTGTACCAGAAGTTACGTCCAGATTGTATCAGCAATGTCAGCACTCAAGGACTCTACTTTTCCATGATGCCGCTTGGTCTACTATAACGTGAAGTCATCTGCATCAACCCATGCACGTGAGACCGCTCTAAAGTTAAGACAGCTACAGATTCTTCTGCTTGCTTTCAGTATCAGATTACTCGCTCTAAACAATGGTAACTTGCATTGATGTTACTTGTGCCTAAGACGGAAGTAAGGGTCTCGACACAACACGAAATGCCACCGCTGCTGAACCATAACGACGCATTTTCAAGCACGGGTCATGTCAGCGAATATCCACGAATCAGAATCACGCTCAAATCAATATCTCGCCAATCAGCAGATAGCCTGGAATCGTGGGATATCGTATCAGCTGCACACGTCGCAGGAACTTTTGGTTGGCCAGGTCTAGTTCATCCAGTTCGAGTGTGCGTGTGTGCATGTCATCATGACCGTGTCCAAGCCATCCAAGAAGCAGCGTGGAAAGCTGAAGCCCCCCAAGACCAAGAAAGAGCCAGCGAAGACGCACGTCAAGTTCGATGAAAATGGAGAAAAGATCGTACCCAAGAAACGTGCACGTGTCATCACGAAAAAAGAAGCTGGGGAGACGAACGAAGGTGGCGGTAAGTCCGATCGTTCACCGGACGCAATCCAACAGGCGAAGTACTATCTCGAGCAGTGGCAGAAACGTGACGAACTCAAGTCCAATGACGAGCTGCCATGGAAGTTCAAAGTACGTTTCATTGTGAGGAAAGAGAAGCTGAGGATGACGAAGACATTGGCTTATTGTCGTGTGTTGTTTTCCTCACTGCAATGTAGAAAATCAAGCAACAATGGATTCTGCACTGGATGTATGAGGCAGACGTTGTACCCAAGTCCATGTTTGCTGTTGTGCTGCAGTATCTGGACGGAATCCAAGGCGCTGCACGCGAGGTTTGCAGCTTTGACTGTTTGTGGAAGATGGACTGCATCTGATAATCTTGTGCAGCGTGTGGCAGATAAAGCGCAAAGTGTCATCGACATTGGCGTTCCGTCGAAAGATGAAGAAAACGCAGCGGCGGGAGAACAGGAAAAAATGCTCAGTATCAAGCTTGCTCGGCGACGTTACAAGCGTGCTCTGCAAGTGGCCGAGCTGCTGGCTTAACTTGTGATAGTAGAAGAACTCTTATCTTTTTGCTTGTCAATCTCTCTTTGTATTGACATGTCGATCATGACATGCTATTATGGGCGAGCCTAATTGTTCTGCCCTATGTGGTCTAAGACCACGTCACGAAAGCGATCAGTGGAACAGAGACCGTCTGGTGCCTCGCGCATCGCTAGGATTTCGCCATTTAGTCGAGCACGAGTGAAGAACTTTCCGCGGTCGTTCTCCAAAAGCTCGAGTGCAAGAGCTGAAGAATATTCAGGCCAATACCCACTGTTGTTCGCGACGTCGGTTTCCAACGTTCGGAGGACCGATAGCAGCGACACATCGTGTCCGCTATAAATCACAATCGTTTTGCTCCCGCGGTGGTCCCATAGAGCTTTTTGCATCTTCAATTTCAAAACAAAACACTCAGCCAAGCTCACACATAGTGTTCGACATCGCATGTTGACGTACCTCCAGTAACACGTTGTGCATCAGGCGCCCAGCCACAAGCTTCAAAATCGTCCGATGAGAGTAAAACTGATACGCAACGAGAACTCGTCAGAAGTACGACACACTCTCAAGCAGTTCGCTATCCCCTACCTGGTGGAAACGGAACCCGAGGTGCCTTTCAGTGACATCGGCATGTAATTCGGTGCCTGGGATGTAGGGGGCCTGATGAGCGCGTCGACAGACGAAATAGTCTGCAGCATTTAGCCAGTTGAAAGGTAATTGACCGGAGTGCACAGCTGGGAAAAGTCGCATCAACTCGTGCTTGATCGGTGCCACCTCATGCTCACGCGCTGCAAATTCAGCATCGTCGCGTTCTAAATCCACTTTTAGCTTCTTAATCTCCGGAAAGATAGCATATGCTGCAACGATTTTTAAGCCAGAACACATGCATCGTCAACGATCAGTGCCCAGCGAAGGTCACCCATCAAACATGTGACGAACGCACTGTTGATGATGTCTTCTTCCGGTGGGAGAACTCGAACGGAAGGAATGGATTGACATTGGTCACTCAGCATACCATCCAGCAGTGCCTGTACACTGAGCTGGGTCCGTGTGTAAGCACTACTATAAACCTGCAGCTTCTCGGTTGTCACTGCATCCAGCTGTAGCTCCTCGTCTTCGCATAATTGTCTCTGTCATATGAGCGTCAACATCATCTTTAGCTCACAACTGTCGATACAAACAACCGTTGTAGCTGACCGTAACCTACTTCTCACCAGCCACTGGCCACGCATCGTCATCTGCTCAATACCTCGAGTCGTCAAGTACCCAAAAGGCCGCTGCTGGAACGCGCTTGAAGCGTCAGCGCTTGACTGGACGCTGAACCTGGACCCAAGTCGGGCGCGTTGTAGCGGCGTAGGCAGATGACGATCCCATAGTTGTGCCTCGTCTTTCTCCAGTTGAATCTTGTTGCTGCCCTGAAAGATGTTGATCAATGGGGTGCGGTCGCCATGGCGATGGATCACCTGGAGTTGACGCAGACGTAGCGTCATTGCGCTTCGATGAGGGTTTTGTAGTTTGTGTATTACACACTATTCGCGGATGCAGAGATGACATCTGACCAAGATGGCTACAACAGGTTCGAAGACTTTTCCGCAAGCTTTCGACATTGAAGATAGTCGACCACGACAGAATATCACCAGATGCGTTACTTCGGTCTCCACTGAGGTATTATTCGAAGAGAATACTGAAGAAGCCCTGTACTCCATTAGTGACTGCTTTCAGTGATCGTCAATATTTGCCTGGACAAATAGAACCTCCTGCACCTCTTGCGTGTGTACGCCAGACTGTGCACTATTGCATCGGCTTTCCACATAGAGCAAGTGTTTGTTCGTTGTCAGTCTGTCTGCAGTTGTATTCACGGACTTCGTCACGTAGAAATGCTTGGTGCACTGTACGAGTCACATCTTGTTTGCACACCGAGTAAGTTAGGCGGCACGGTTCCGCCACAGCATACAGCAGGTACATCTAGTACTCTAGGTCCTTCTTTGTAAAGTACCATCGCGAGTTCGTCGACACTGGGTGCCACAACATCGGCATTTGTAGTCGTGTACAAGATACGAATGATAGCTGTATCAGCACTTTGGTGCTCGATACATGGCTGGTTGATTGTTCGGTGCCAGAGCACCTCGATGTTGCCCCGGTCCAAGGCCTACCACCTGAACAAGCTCAACATCGGTTGTCATGCCACTCCTGTGTAATAATACACTTAACCGGTGGGAGAATGGGTCTACAGTGCCTAAACCGCAATAAAGTTGACCACCCGCATCATTCCATGCGCAGAGCTGTGCTTTTACACACTTCACAGATACGACGTAATGTTGGTGTTCCAGTGACGGTCGGGAGGTCTAGAGGAGAATGCTGTATTTTATATGCAAAGGGCTATCGAGAATGACTACAACATCACACGCACATATTGATTGTCCCAAATGTTTTATGGTGTCGAGCGTCGAGCCGTGTGGAGAGAAGTTGGTGTACTACCGATACTTGGTCTTTGTGGACTCAGCAGGTATAAAAGCAGGTGCTTCCATTTACAGGTGCGCCACTGCGTTTGTTTTACCTCAGAAGTCGTGCAAGTCGATGCTTGTGAGGTGATACTTATTAACACTTCGCGTCCTTATGTTGCATACCTATCTCCTTGTTAGATGTACATGTCCTTTGATCTAACTGTTGGTGCCTTCTACTTTTTATTATTATATGTACCAGAGCAGTAGTGTCTTGACCTGTTACTTATTCTAACGAGTGTGTCGATCAATGGAACGGCGGTATGCTAGCGTTTCTTCAAATACGACAGCTCGAGCTCAAACATAGAGTCCCAGAGCTTACCGGTCACAAATATGTGCCTCGTCTCGGGGTCGAAAGCGATTCCGTTCATGACGGCGTCCTTCTTATACGGAGAGTCGTCCATAGCCTTACTATGGATATTAGTCACCATCTCGCGCATCGGGCGCAAATCGATCTTCTCCAGCACGTCTCCAGTCGTAATATCAATACGCAGAATATAGTTCTTGAACCACACATTGGCAAGCAATTCTCCCTCCACAAACTCCAGCTCATTCACATTAGACACAGGTTCGCCATCCTTCTGAACCTTGATGCTGTGGTGCAGCTTGAAGCTGTCCGTTGGATCGAAGAACATGATGTTTGCAGAGCCATCGCTGGCGATGAGGAACTCTCCGTCAGTGGTGAGTCCCCAGCCTTCCTTCGTGGATGTCTTGATAGGGAACTCACCAAGCAGCTCGAAATCACCGCGTGACAACACTAGCACCTTCTCCTCCTGGTACGTCAAGGCAAACAGCTTGTCCCCTAAAACAGCCACGCCTTCGCCAAAACTGGCGTCGTCAAAGCAGAACTCCTGCAATACTGGCACGCTCTCTGTGGCCCCTGCCTCAAAATAATCGGTAGTGAGATCCGAAACTCTGTACTTGCGGATATAGGAACCGCCACTGAGCCCCGTGGACTCAATGAGCGCACCGTTGTCGAACACGAGCCCTTCCGTGAACGCACTGACGTTGTGCGGGTAGATGTTGACGAGACGCACTCGTGTGGCATGGGCCTCACCCGCTGCGCTGACGTAGCAAACGCAGGTCGACGTCAAGAGCAGTAGCATCACTGTGAGGCGTAAAAAGGGGCTACCATCAACGCGAGACGCAGTAGCGGCTACGGGACCGCGCATGAGCTTCGATTAAAAGGTGGACTGATGCGGGTGGTATGCAGTGCAATAGAGACTGCAGTTGTCTCCGGAATTCTAAGCTACAAATAGACTTTTGCCCTACACACAACAGCCCTTGCTATGCACGTGAAGAGCCGATGTGGCGACCGCGTAAAGGGGTAGGCAGCGCGGTTATACCACTGCAAATGTGGAATGACGAAAAAAGGTTATTCTTACATTTATCGATATTGCAGTGCGACTCTGGCTCTCCGCTTGTTCTACAGCTGAGAGTCCAAACTCTCTCTGGTGGTAGTCATTAATAAAACACGTGCTTTTATTTATAAAAATGTTTTAATTTTACATGAAGTTCTATATAAGTGATCCCTTATCCTTTTATAGTACGCTATTCCTGCCCTTTTAGCGAACTGGGAGGACTGTCTTAGCTGACAGAGAGTATTCGTCAACGTGCTGCTGACTATATACAACGGTACAGAGCTATTGAATCTAATTTATTTGGGACCGGAAGTATTTATGCGTTATGGTAGTATGAATACAGGGTCACTGACTCTTGGTCACCTTTAGATAAGTGACAAGGTCAATTAAACGGTCACTTGACCAGATCAACCAACATCGGTTGGGCACTCACTTCCCTGCGTACGAGTAAAGGCGCATCATCATGTCTTTTCGTATTCTGGCATCATTTTAGGCAGCATATAGCTGTCAAATTAGTGCGTTGAATTCAACGTCTGCTGCAGCGTATCCAAAGTGATGTATGTCGTAAGCGCATCAAGCTGCGAGCTACCGGTGATACCACATTTAATGCGTATTATTAACGCGAAATCAGATGGAACGGAAACAATGATTGTTTTCATACAATGCAATCAGCACAAATCGAAGACAAGTAACTCAGGAGGATGCAAGCCATCCGCTTACGAGCATAAATAATGGTTTTGTGTTCGTGGGGTTGCTAACCACACGTCCGATGATGGTGATCACGATCCGACCTTTCGAGAAATTAATAATCTTGAATCGTATCTACTGACCTGGTGTAGTTTTGATGCTTGGTGGTCTGCCTTTGTGGTATGCACGCTGTTCAGCTTATCATTTAATTGTCGTTCGTGACCACGAACCACACCCATCTCTACACTGATTCCAATCTTCATAAAAGAATATTAACCACTTGCTCGCCTGGTACTTCTACCAATGAATTGTCGGATGCCGAGTATTTCTAAAAGTTGACGCGACGCGAGTCCTGTGTCGCTGCATCGGCTAACAACGTGGAATCGTTGCGGATCTCAACGTCTGCTTCATAAAATTATATGAAGCTGGCACCGTTTGGTTTGTTGCTCCAACCACTCCAGCATGGCGAAGGGTTATTCATCGAAGTATGTTACATTTCTGCTGATTTGTGAAGAAGCTGTTTGGACTCAATGCGCGTGAACATAACGCCTAGAAAACCAAAATAAGCATGTGGTGGAGTCTACCTGATAGTCTGCAGATTTTATACATGGACGCGCCATCCCTCCCTAGCCGAAAACGTTTCCGTGCTTGAGCAGCAACCACACGTGAGTAATCTTTTTGCCGTGTGCTGTAAAGAAGCTGCAAGTCGACGTTGCTACGGTCATAAAAGACCAGAGCCAGAGTTTTAAATGAACAAACAGCACAAAATTTTATTGCAAAAGTTATGTGGCCATGTAAAGTACCCCTACCCTGTCTACCATGTGATTACACTGAATATGTCGAAGAAGAACCCCAGATATTAGGCGAAAATCTGGCATGCTTACTGTATGCAGCAATACGAATAGCATTCACAAAATCACACTCCGATTCTGATTCGTCAAAAGGCCAAGCAGCTTCTAAAATCGGTACAAAATATGCATCATATATGGGGCATGTAACGGGGTGTTTCCGTTACATGATAGTTTACACAAGGTAAATATCAATGTACGAATATTCTGTTAGGACAAACAGAATATTCTCACAATATTGGCTAAATAAGTAATATTATGTTGCAGAGGTAATACGTTGCTCATTGGTTGATATAGATTAACGATATCAACCAATAAAGCCAAGCCACGACAGAAGAGCGCAATGAGTGGTGAGCAGATAGTTACAGTACATGTTTGTATTTAGATATAGTGAAATGAAGACTAAATAGGATTTATTGATAGGAGATTAATTAAAATATACTGAATACAGTTCTACTTTTACCCTTTTCTCGTGCTGAAAAAACCTTCCTCTGCACGACGCGTGTACGTGAAGTCTCGAGGTACCACCTTACTCTGTTTTCAGTGTAAGTAGCTTGTACTGTGACAGTACAATCGACCGGTGCCCCGTTGCACCTAGTAGCACTTTGTAGTCCGTCCAACGACTATGAACATGTTGGATGATGAAGCGGAAGACTTCCATCCAACGTACGAGAGCTACTCCCATTTGAGTCAAATCCAATGGGATGCTGTCGAACGCTTGAGTTCGACGATAGGACAAGAAGCCTTAGGCGCAATGCTGTCCGCTCTGGGTCCAGACGGGCAACACGCCACCATCGCCAAGTTCATTCAGAATGAACTTGACGCTGAACGGGGAAAGGTAGCCTTGCTTCACCAACAAGGGTCTCAACAGACAGAGCTGTTGAGAGAACAGAGTGATCAACAGTTCGAGTTGTTGAGACAGCAGCAGGCTGCTGCCACCGGGTCGACACACTCACGTCGACCCGACTCACTGAAGATTGACATCTCCAAATACAAAGCAGCTGAAGAAGATTCTCTGCTGAGATGGTTTGTTGAACTAGATGACGCCATAGGGCTCGTCACATCGGAACCGCAGAGCCAATCAAGGGGAATACCGTTGCTCAAGTACCACTTAAATGGTACTGAAAGAAGAGACTACATACCTTCATTGGTGAGCCCGGTACCCAAGCGTAAATCGAGGTCCCCAAAGGTACATCGCGTTCCACAAGGGTAGACCTTGTTCCCTCGTCGGTAGACCTTGGTCCCTCATCAGTTGACCTTGATCCCTCATCGGTTGACCGAGGTCTTTCAAGATTTTGCTGCTCCTGACCAGTCACATATAAAGCCAGAGAATAAGGCAAGGATATAGTAAAGGATAGGAAGATATTACATACTACTCAATTTGCGATCCACGTGGCGACTTCGGCGTGCGTTAAGGAGCTTGGATAGTTTACCCGCCGTTCCGGGGAAGATAGATTTTTGGCCCCTTCCATCGAAGATAGCTGCGAGGTAAGATTCAAGTGCAGATAGACCCCAGGAAGTATTTGGACTGTGGGTTTGTCGAGTAGCAACACCCCACTCAAGACCCGCTATCGAACGGTCTCTCTACCACACGTTCAGGGAGCAAAGTAGAGGCTAGAAGTTTAACACCCCTGAGACAACAAGGAAAAGTCCAGGAGCGACAAGCTACCTGAAGAACTTGGTTATAAGTCCACTCTCGACTGGGTCGATCGAGTGGTCACCTACCGGCCCACCCAACGAAGCATATCCACTTGGGGCCCATGTCTACATCTATCAAGACCAAAACACCTTCCTCTCCATCCGAGTCGACCGAAGAGTGCAACCCGCCAGCCGACGGGTACACAGGGTGAGTCGAGGTCCATCCGCGGAATTGGGGTACCCCCCGCGTAAGTCGGCAGTCCGGCGCAGTGAGTGTTTTGGGGTCTCAACACGCAGTTGTGAGGACCCACTTCACCACAATGTTGCGCGTGCCCGGATCTTCCGAAGACGCGGGATTTCACCGGAGTCCCAAGGGGACGAAGATGGTTAAGTCAAGATTGAGGAAAAGACCGAAGCGTCACGGGAATACCGATCGCTATTGACCACAGAAGAAAAAACAAAAGATTGAAGGACCAACCGGTTCTTAAGAGGAGACAGGTCAACAAGATCAAGGTTGAACTTATCGAAGAGAAACCTAAATACCCTCCCTATATCCTCGCAAAGGACACCTTGGGTCATGTTATTTATCGTGCCCCAGAGGACTAACAGCAGACGGCGAAAGCCGAGATGCTAAAGTTCTCAAAATAACAACAACAAAACAAAAAAATTGCAACGTACAAGCCGAAAAGGTTCAAGATGAAGGCACCCGGCGATACCAAGTCGGTCGGTATCCGGTCATCTAGTCCCGACACCAAGTCAGCCGACCCCGAAATCTCAGGGCCCGCTAACCTGGCCAGACGCCGATATAATGATGGCCTACCATCGACGTAAGCTCGACACGTTCCTGACCAGCGACCCGGTGACTACATCCCTCGAGATCCGGCTGCTTGGACAGCTTTGCGGACTACTGTCGCCTTTCCAAAGATACGGACGATCGAAGACGCAATCGCCGCACTAGTGTTCCTCCTTCGGGAAGCAGGCATGATCGCAGAGAGGTTCGAACCGAACGACGTGTTTGCCCTGGGGTTCGACAACATCACAACGATGTTAGGGAAACTATACAAGTGTGTGGGGATTCTTGTCGGGATAAACCCCACGGGACACACCCTCTCTCCCGCCGCAGACGTGTACGAACTGATGGGAAACAGTCAGATGACAATCCAAGACACCGAGGTCCGCCCCCACACACATGCAGTGATATGGGACCCACGATCGACGGAACCGCCATCGTGCGGAACCCAGTCTTCACGTGCCCAGGCCACAACAGGGTACTTGTCACAAGTATCCTCAAAGCACAGCCACGTCGCCCGAATGTCACTGGGACCTACCGGCGACGCGTTAATCAGGATCACGCGCGATATACGCCGGCGGAACAGCCTGCTCACGACGAGGCGACGCGTGGACAGCCAACGGAAATGCGGGATCCTGATAGGCCTCAATTTCTCCCAATAGCAGACAGACCAAATCATCCTGAAACCTTAACAGCACCACGTGGCGAAGATGCTGGGGGGGAAAGCGCCTACCAACTTGGTAGGTAATCTGCAGGCATACTTCTACGCGGAGATGGCAAGGTTCCCACAAGAACGCCAAGCGCCATCAACACGCTCTAACCGAGAAGAGACCGGAGAGAGACAGGGAGCACGACCGGCGACTACTGGAATCGTCCAAGTGAAGAGGTCCAAGCCCAAAGACAACCCACAATGTCCGACGTTGACATGGAATCGGTCGGCTTGTGCGAATACGACCTAGATGACCTGGACCCTGAGGAAACTCCGGCGAGGATTTCCAATGCCACGGTGGGACAGGGACTCAACGTGCTCCCCCGCATTAAGATCTCAGCAACTTCGGATCTCAAAGAGTTTAGTGGTCGAGACCTGGACGAGGACAGAGCTCGCAGTTGGGTGACCATAGTGAAGACGGCCTTCGCAAGAGACCAAACAACGGAAAGCGATTAGTGGCTCAGGTTTAGAGGACTGTAGTTCGGTCCAACGCAGAACTGGTACCGCTAACTAGGCCGCTCCGTTCGAGGAAATTGGAAGGACCTGCTACAAGAGCTACAGATGCAGTTCTGTGGTCTGGGGGTGCCAGTTACCCGCCCGTACTACCACGTGAAGAAGGCATCAGATGAATCTACGCTGGACTATCTGTACCGCCTGAAAGTGATTGCTCTCAGTGCGAAGTTGAATATCAAGAATGGATCGCCCAAGATTCAGAAGGAACATGTCGATCATTATATCGAGACCGTGGAGGACCCAGAGTTGGCAGACCAATTGACGATGCTAGTATGGCAGATGTGGAAGAATTAAATGAAGCATTGAAGGCTCGCCAGAAGACGAAGGCATGACGTGGCAATACGATGTTTGGTTCCAGCAAGTTTTGGCAGAAGGTACCTGCGCCTCCGGATCGACCTAGAGATATATACCGCCGTTCTGTGCATGCATTCCGAGCGGCCCTAGAAGAGTCGAGTTTGGAGGGATCCAGCCTGGATAATTCAGAAAAGGAGGGATCCCTGAGACGGGTCTACCTA
>JH598330.1:293513-334753 GCA_000173235.2 Hyaloperonospora arabidopsidis Emoy2
AGCCAAGCAAGCCAAGTAGGCCGAGAAAACCACGAAGGAAGCCAAGCAGGCCGAGAAAACCACGAAGGAAGCCAAGCAAGCCAAGAAGACAGCGAAGAAAGCCAAGTAAGCCAAGAAGACAACGAAGAAAGCCAAGCAAGCCAAGAAGACAACGAAGAAAGCGGAGAAAGCCAAGCAAGCCAAGAAGACAGCGAAGAAAGCCAAGCAAGCCAAGAAGGCAGCGAAGAAAGCCAAGAAGAAGAAGCAAGCCAAAAAGACAGCGAAGAAAGCCAAGCAAGCCAAGAAGACAGCGAAGAAAGCCAAGAAGACAGCGAAGAAAGCCAAGCAAGCCAAGAAGGCAGCGAAGAAAGCCAAGCAAGCCAAGAAGGCAGCGAAGAAAGCCAAGCAAGCCAAGAAGGCAGCGAAGAAAGCCAAGCAAGCCAAGAAGGCAGCGAAGAAGGTTAAGCGAGGCAAGATTGATCCATCGAAGTCAGACCGTATCGATCGAACATGCCAGTCTTCACCTGGCATCTGCGCTCCTGTTACGAACGTTTCAGTGCTTTTTTGATGCCGCAATCATAATATAGACAGAGTAGCGCTGCGTTACATGACTGTAGATTGTTTGCAATTGAAATTTACGTCATTTTTTCATCTGGAACGTTGTGACCCCTTTTGAAATGTCGTGGTCAGTGACGATACTGACCTGTAGCTTCCAGACAGCGCACAGCAAGATAATTCATTGAACTATGCGGGCTGTGCTCAAGAACGTGGGCGCTATATCATCATGCGTACACTCGGTCCGTCAGTTCGTTCTTAACCTTCTAGATGCTGAGTTCGTGCATTTCATGAGTCCTAGTAGATTCCTCACAATTAATAGAATTGGGCCATGCCTTCAAGTGTGTTCCTCGCGCCACGCAGAGTCTGTTGGAGCAAGAGTCTGCCATCGCTCAGACTTCTCTAATCATTTGTCTGTCATACATCTTGCCAAACGCAACTCGCTAATCTGCATCAATGGAGCGAAGCTAAAGTCTTCAGTGCTTAAACGTTAATAGCCAGCGCTCTGTAGATTAGGCATTTCGGAAATTTATGCCTAATCTAAATCCCAGTAAGTGCCTAATCTAAAAGTGGATATGTAAGACTACCAGTAGACTTTGCAAAGCGCACCTAGTATGCATGCAATCCCATTCCTGCGTATCCTGATTTCTACCTGTACCTACTGCATATATGTAGGGTGATCCTAAGACTCAAGGGGGATCCTAAGAAAACAAGGAACTCGCCTAAAAAAATGAGTGGATATCCGAAAATCAGTAGATAGCCGCAAAAGAGGATAGCCGCAAAATAATTGGATAGCCTACAAGCGTGTGAACGGCCTCACAAAATATATTTCCTTCCTACACTACTAATCTAATAACCATAGCTGTACTGCAGCCAATTCGCGAAATTGTACACACTTGCATTAGGAACGCATCCCTTAAAAAAAAGACCACAATTAGTGACACTATTTGGTCTCCCTCCAATCCCCTTTCAGTAGAAAACTATCACAATCTAGAGCTCGCAAAGGAAACTGCTCACGCCTATGCATGGCTTTGCGATTGCTGTACAAAGGTCGAGTGAATGGGGCTATCCCCCATGTATAAGGAAGGTGTGGATCTGACGTGCACAGGGAGGACACAATCGCATCCAGTACCTTTTGAATTAGACCTCAGACAAAGGTCAACAAAACGAGTGGGCTGTGCTAACGTGTAAGTCTTTCTTTCACAGAACGAACAGTGGACCATGATGCATAACATCAGTTGTACTACTGCACGGTACTCTCACCGGCTTGTATGGTTTCGCTAAGCATGTGTGGGTGGAATTACGATCGGCAGCGGCCACTGCTTGGGCGACCATGTCTTCCAATCTTGCTAGGGCTCCCAGGCTGCATAATTATTATCTAATGTTGTATCGTCGTTTATATTGCCGCTACCTTTCTTGACGTGCAGGAGCTAATTCTGGCGTAGTTGCTAATATTCTTGTCGGGGTGCGACCCTTCACGCTTGTACCAGTATACTGTGCACGGCTACTGGCTCAAATCTTTATGTTAAATCAGTTTCTATAGCTTTTCTGATCATCAAAATATTTCAATCAAAGCAGATAACTACGTATTCCATGTTTTGATTGGCCGTTCTCACGCTTGTAGGCTATCCACTTGTTTTTTAGGCGAGCTGCTTGTAATTTCAGGATTCCCTAAAAACAAGTAACTCGCCTAAAAAAGGGGGATAAAAAACAATCAACTCGCCTAAAAAGATAAGTGAATAGCCGCAAATCGGTGGGTAGCCTAAACGCGTGAGAACATCCACAAAAAACGTGGAATTAGTAAGGGAATTCCGCTTAGATAGAAATAACCAGATAAATAAAAAAAGCTATAGAAACTGAGCTGATATGGAGATTTAAACCAGCAGCCGAGGGACGTATACCGGTATTAGGGTGAATAGTCGCAGCCCACGACAAGATTATTAGCATTTACGCCAGAAGGTGGCAGAAAATATAAACAACGATACATCAGCAGATGAGAAGGCCGTGGAATGAGCACTCCATCAAGAATGGACGGCGTAGTCGCCGAGGAGCGGCCGCTGCAACTGCACTGATTCCACCCACACCCACACTTATTGAGTGTAACTACGCAAGCCGGCGAGAGCACGTACCAATAGTACACTTGATGTCACATAGAATGGTGTGGTGGAATGGGTCATCAAAACTGCGTGTTGAGCCCCCAAAACACTCACTGCGCCGGACTGCCGACTTACGCGGGGGGTACCCCAATTCCGCGGATGGACCTCGACTCACCTTGTGTACCCGTCGGCTGGCGGGTTGCACTCTTCGGTCGACTCGGATGGAGAGGAAGGTGTTTTGGTCTTGATAGATGTAGACATGGGCCCCAAGTGGATATGCTTCGTTGGGTGGGCCGGTAGGTGGCCACTCGATCGACCCATTCGAGAGTGGACTTATAACCAGGTTCTTCAGGTAGCTTGTCGCTCCTGGACTTTTCCTTGTTGTCTCAGTGGTGTTAAACTTCTGGCCTCTACTTTGCTCCCTGAACGTGTGGTAGGGAGAACGTCCGATAGCTGGTCTTGAGTGGGGTGTTGCTACTCGACAAACCCACAGTCCAAATACTTCCTGGGGTCTATCTGCACTTGAATCTTACCTCGCAGCTATCTTCGATGGAAGGGGCCAAAAATCTATCTTCCCCGGAACGGCGGGTAAACTTGCCAAGCTCCTTAGCGCACGCCGAAGTCGCGCCACGTGGATCGCAAATTGAGTAGTATGTAATATCTTCCTATCCTTAAACTTCTTTACTATATCCTTGCCTTATTCTCTGGCTTTTTATGTGACTGGTCAGGAGCAGCAGAATCTTGAAGGACCTCAGTCAACCGATGAGGGATCAAGGTCAACTGATGAGGGACTAAGGTCTACCGAAGAAAGACCAAGGTCTACCGATAAGGGGCCAGACCTTCGAGTGAGGGACCGCGGTCTACCCTTAAGGACCGCGGTTCACTCTTAAGAACCGGATCCACCAATGAGAGTTTGTAGTCATCTTGTGTCAGTACTGCTTAACCGGTACCCGAGCAACGGTTTCCTCCTTGATTAGATCTGCGGGTCCCTCTTCCCGGAGGGTCCAACCGCATTCGTGACTCTTTCTCCCAGGCGCCCTTTCCTTGATAGTACTCCCTTTTCCTTTCGTCCTGATAGCCTCTGGGTCTATTATCTCTTTCGAACGCACTTCATCACAGCCGGCCCCTGCACTTGTTCAGCCGGACAGCGGTTCAAGCAAGCGAATGTCGTCATCGCCCCTCTCTCGTACGTTCGTATGCTTGATCTTCGTTAGTAGGTATTCGTCTGATTGGTGTTGTTCAATCCATATCTTTGCCTGGGTCGGACCTACCCCCTGAGAAAACCTTTTCGGCCGACTCCACACTGGTAGTCAACCCGCTAGCCTAAAACATCGTTCCTCCATCGGATTTTTTCACGACCGTCAACTCTTCTGCCACGTTGGTCGTGTCGGTAGGTGACCCGGTCGTCCCCACTCAATCGTCCGTCTCGATTCGTCAGCCACGTTGTCTGCGTCGATGGGCGTCCCGGTTACTTCTACTCCGTCGGCCATCACGACCGTAAGTAGACCCATTCGCTACGCAATCCGACATCCGCAATGGGAGCCGGACCTTTGTCGACCTTCAGGCTGCTGTGACATCTCATGCGCGCCGCATGGAGGCATGCGAGCGCCGGCTTACGTCGACCTCTTTCTCCGACGATTACCGGATGGGCTGATGTGGACGACTTGAAGACGATCTGCGGGACCAGTCCGCCTGGTGACCCAACTCCACGAGGTGATACAGTATGAGGTGGCGATGGTCAAACCTCTGAGATGGCGGATCCACTATCCGAAAAGCCAGCAGACCCTTCTCGAGGCCCAGCTGGACGACGCCTCTCGAGCCCCCGGAAAGCAATCGGTTCCTCCCAGAGCGATCACCCCGCTAAAGGAATTCAGTTTGGGGAAAGGTCCCAATTCGGACGACCCCACCTTCTCCCAGAGTTCAGGCAAGCATCCTCGTTAAACCTCCGTCGAAGTGTCCGACCCTCAAAGAAAACCTCGAAGCTCCGCGCGCCGGTCACGCCGGCTTCGTAGCCGTGCCTTTCAGAAGCGTCTGGTGGACTTTCGTCCCTCGTCGAGTTGGACCCCTCTGATGACGGCTCGAGCGTAGACAGCGAATTGGTGCGGGCGACCTTGGCCAAGTCGCGGTCTTCTGGTCGTCGTCCCGCTAAGGTTGCGAAACCCTCAGCCTTGGCGGTGTCCAACCAGTCTCCCAGTTCCCCGGCCGTCAAGTGGCCGATCCGGAGTGCGAACCATCTGGGCGCCGCGTCGGCCGTGGCTTCGACCACGGATTCTGCGATGGCCACAAAGACTTCGTTGAAACGGGCGATGTTTAGGTCTTCGGACTCCGACACCGAGTCGGTATCCGGAAAGAAGGATACCCCGGCGACCGTTGGTGGTCCAGATCCGGATTCAGCAGAGGTCCATCTTCTTCCGCCGGCGGAGATATATTCAGGCCCAGTTACAAGAAGACTAAATGGGATTTATTCACAGGATAATAACTATGCTAAATACAGTTCTACTTTTAACCTTATCTCGTGTTGAAACCTTCCTCTGCACGTTGCGTGTACGTGAGATTGTGAGGCACCTGCTTATCCTGTGTTCGGAGTAAGCAGCTTGTACTGTGATAGTGCAAGCGATCGGTGCCCCGTTACACCTGGTAGCCCTTTGTAGTCCGCTTACGACCATGAATATATTGAATGATGAAGCGGAAGACTTCCATACAACGCGTGAGAGCGTTGTAAAAAAATGTTCGACGCCCCCCAATCGACTAAGGCTCGCAGTGACATGTTCTTGCCACTTGGATCTTCAAGGTAATGAGGGAAACCTCGTTAGCCAGATGCAGTAGCACACGATGATTGCGTGTTGGGGTCAACCGTCTTCCAGAAGCCTTAAAATTCACTTGACGTTGCTGGATCAGTAGGGTGCTTCGCACCTACTGGACCCGAACGTTTTCGACTGTCCGTTACAGTTTTACGCTTACTCAAAGGCTTCATACCCACGCGTTGGACCCTTCTTGGCCACTTGGCCGCTTGGCGGTTGCTGTTGACTGCAGTACGTGGTACCGCGTTCCGGGCACTGCTTTGGTATGCATAATGCCGTCTTTTTACATCTATTGCGTATTCAAAATATCGTATAATCGGTAACGCGAGAGCTTTCACTCCCCGAGTAAAAGAGGTCCATTGCTTCTGGATATTCATTTTCCTGTCTCCTCGGAGGACTAAAGGAATTGAAATTCACGTGATCTTGTTTCACGCTGAAAACTTCCTTCATCGGTTACAATTTATTCCGGTACTCATACCTCATGTACGGATTGAACCCGTACCGGGTCTTATATTGTCGCTGTATTCCGGCTGGAAGTATCCGACGACGTTCTTGCTTGCGACTCTAGTCTTGGCCAAAGCTACAAGCACGCATCAATCATCAATGATTAGTGTTCTTCCAACCGACCACATGCATATTCACCGCTTTATAAGCTTACTCTTGGTTTCAACGAGGTTGGCGACTTCAGTGATCTACCTAAACACGTTGCCACCCACGATCTCGTATTGATATTAATCAGAGATGAATTATGCTCCTTCTACACGAGACACGCGTGTTCTTAAGTTGATCTTAATTGGGATTTCTCCTATCTGACTTAAAGCTCTTGGTTCTGGTCGCAGACGTTTGATCCCACGTGATCTCGGATCTTGATTACTTGTGCGCTTGATCTCATTTATGGATCGCTTTGGGGTCGGCAGATCGGTGTGCACCAGGTCGCCCTATCAATTTGGTCACCTAGTCCTTTTCTTCGTTTAATGCGTCTGACAGCACTTTTCTTGTATTGAGAACTTACGCAATCCGGGTCAAATAATCCGGGATCGGTCTTCGCGATCTTGGACAAATTGTCTAAGATCGGTCTTCTGTACTTGGGACACGTTCGCCGCCAGTCGTCTAGAAGCCATAGATACATTGTCCGTAGAAAAAAGACGCGTGTCTCGTGTAGAAGGAGCATAATTCATCTCTGATTAATATCAATACGAGATCGTGGGTGGCAACGTGTTTAGGTAGACCACTGAAGTCGCCAACCTCGTTGAAACCAAGAGTAAGCTTATAAAGCGGTGAATATGCATGTGGTCGGTTGGAAGAACACTAATCATTGATGATTGATGCGTGCTTGTAGCTTTGGCCAAGACTAGAGTCGCAAGCAAGAACGTCGTCGGATACTTCCAGCCGGAATACAGCGACAATATAAGACCCGGTACGGGTTCAATCCGTACATGAGGTATGAGTACCGGAATAAATTGTAACCGATGAAGGTGGGCTCGACGTCTAGCATAAAAGGTGCACGCCGAAACGTGATACGATTCTGTCATGTCCCAAGAACATTTTGAGCGAGCTGACCCAGCCGCACAAGGGTGAAATGGATTATTATACTATACTGTATATACGCCGCGGTATTTTAAATAATGTAAATATTTCGATTTATAAAATTGTTATTCGAAACATGTCGTAAGAGCGTGCCATAATATTTTTAGGCGAGATATACCGTTCGAACATAAACGTCCGCGATCTCCCGGATGTATCATGTTTGCTGGAACTTTCTGACTCTGTAGCTTTGAAAGCGTTAAAGACAACATCATATTTATTGAAAAAAACGCTGACGGAAGATGGAAATACCGAGTGGAATATTGGCAGGTTTTGCACCGACAATGTCATTATGAGTATTTAGAATCTACTGTTGACGAAGTCAAGCGTCATCCAGAGTTACTTAAAGCAACTTTTGAGAACTAATATGTAATTATCTAGCCGAATAAATAATGACCCATCCGTTAAGCGGTCAGAGGCTCGCTCTTAGACGCAACTCCTCTGGTCAGGAATGAGCTCCTAGGATTATCTTGGACATCGAGAGATTGATCTTACCTTCGCTTTTTTCCTGTGGTGGAGTGGGTCATCAAAACTGCGTGTTGAGCCCCCAAAACACTCACTGCGCCGGACTGCCGACTTACGTGGGAGGTACCCCAATTCCGCGGATGGACCTCGACTCACCTTGTGTACCCGTCGGCTGGCGGGTTGCACTCTTCGGTCGACTCGGATGGAGAGGAAGGTGTTTTGGTCTTGATAGATGTAGACATGGGCCCCAAGTGGATATGCTTCGTTGGGTGGGCCGGTAGGTGGCCACTCGATCGACCAATTCGAGAGTGGACTTATAACCAGGTTCTTCAGGTAGCTTGTTGCTCCTGGACTTTTCCTTATTGTCTCAGGGGTGTTAAACTTCTGGCCTCTACTTTGCTCCCTGAACGTGTGGTAGGGAGACCGTCCGATAGCTGGTCTTGAGTGGGGTGTTGCTACTCGACAAACCCACAGTCCAAATACTTCCTGGGGTCTATCTGCACTTGAATCTTACCTCGCAGCTATCTTCGATGGAAGGGGCCAAAAATCTATCTTCCCCGGAACGGCGGGTAAACTTGCCAAGCTCCTTAATGCACGCCGAAGTCGCGCCACGTGGATCGCAAATTGAGTAGTATGTAATATCTTCCTATCCTTAAACTTCTTTACTATATCCTTGCCTTATTCTCTGGCTTTTTATGAGACTGGTCAGGAGCAGCAGAATCTTGAAGGACCTCGGTCAACCGATGAGGGATCAAGGTCAACTGATGAGGGACTAAGGTCTACCGACGAGGGACCAAGGTCTACCGATGAAAGTTCAGGTCTACCCATGAGGTACCGGACCTATTAGTGAGCGACTGAGGTCTTAATTTGGGGACCGGGCCCGCCAATGGGGGTCTGTAGTCATTTTTTTTGATTTCTGCTTAAACAGTACCCGGGAAGGGTCTTCTTCTTGAAAGGTCTTGTGAGTACTTATTCTCTGAGGTTCAAACCACTTTCTTGACCCCTTCTCTCTCAGGAAACCTTCACCTAATGGTGACCTCTTCTCCCTTCATCGCGGTAGCCTTTGGGTCCATTATTTTTATAAGCTCTTCACCACAATACCGAGACCACCGATGAGGGACAGGGGTCTTCCCAATGATAGACCGGGTCTACCGATGAGGAGCCGCGGTCGACCCGGGGTACCGAGGTCTACCCTATGGACCGGTCTTCTTAAAGAGGGACCGTGGTCGGCATCCTTCGGTACCGTTTAACAGGTAAACTGGTATAATCTCCCCATTATTCGTCTGCAAACCCCCTCGTCCCAAGTTCGTGTCTTTTCCGTGGTCTTCTTATCTCCGGCACCTTCGATTCACTGAACTGTAGGTCCACCAATTTTGAGAAGCACTTCACCACATTTCTATTAAGGCAAAACGTGCCGAACGATCACGGGGCGGTCGGCGCAATCCCTCTTGTAGGAATTTGCAGAAACATGAAAATGACTTCTGGTATTCGGATGCGAGTCAGCCGCCTTTTGGCCTCCGCCGCATTTTGGCCCCCGAGAGGGAGGAGGTTGTCAGTGGCTTTATCAATCGGGAAGTGCGTTCTGTTCCACCCTGCGCTAAATTCCAGAAATAATCCTACAGAACTTAGTGTAACCACACATCTACCACAATTGGCAGCTGAAACGTTATCCAGGAAAGGGGCAGTATCCGCCATAATAACTCTATTTTCCAACACTCTTCGTCGACGGATGAGCTGTTGGCCTTCCATCGATTCTCGTCAACAATTGTGGCCCTTGGCTCACCCAACACGTGGAGGCTACTTTCGTGATAGATTCGATGGTTTTATTGTCGCCTCGGGTTCTTGCGCTCCTTGTGCTTCCCTAAGCCTGTCGATCTTGGTACTACGTGTCTTGTACCATTCTTCGTCGCACATGCGCAACTTTGTGATTTCCCTTGCGTGCGGACCTTTCGCGTCGCGCACGCTATTTATCCTCCTTAAGCTGCCCTCAAACATCACTGATATACCTTTACCCAGTCCCCAATCACCATACTTTTCCGCCTTCAGATTCAGCCATCATAGATTTACCGTCCTTGCGCGGTATCCTCGTTGTCGTCGGCATGTACGCCATCATTGTCGTTCCTCAGATGAGATCTTCGGCACCTTTTTCACGACGCGCCATCATCGGCGATGTTTCCGTTGCACTATTCTGTCTTGGACGAGATGGCTGGAGAGGTCTTGGACTCATAACGCTTAGGAACTAAGAACGTATAATATAAAGACTTTACTTACGGACGCATGTCATTTTTGGCACGCGTTTAGGCCCACCGCCACGGGTCTTTTAGTGGCTTACCGATCACATAGTGATATCTCTCAGTGCAGGGGCCTCTGCCGCTCATAACCGTTTACCTACACATCGAACAGTCAAGGACTCCCGCTCGTACGGAATAAATAAGCACCATCTAGCAGATTTCACCTGCGTAAAACTAGTATTAAGCTAGGTACGATACAACACTTTCCTACACCTCATAATTACATGATGCAGTCAAGAGTTCCCCCCACCCGCATATCTAAACATCGTCTACTCTGAACTGCCAAATGTATACGTGGTGGTAAAGAAGGCAATTTGGCGCTTTACCAAGACGACTATTTCGCAGAGAAGTCCGAGTGTAAGCATGGACGATAACAAATTTCGCACCTAGAAGGGGTTACATCATCTCTTGGGACATCAGGTTCTTTTTCTTGAGCAGGTTCTCCACATGGGAGATATTCAAGCCGACGCCAGAGACATGATAAATTAAGTATCTCTGTATACCCGACACCATATTCTCGGCAACGGCAATTACCTATTCGTGACAGCATAAAAGGCTCTCTGCACCCATCCATTTCATTACGAGCCTGAAAGGTGAAGACATTAGTGACTGTGCGCAAGGTATATGCAAACCTTCTTAAATTGTACTTGTCTGTCTGCCTGTGTATGTGTGTTGAAATAACGCAGTTGTACCTTACACGTCGTGCAAAATGCGAATAAGCCTGCACTCTCCTCAGAGGCAGACATGCATTACAGGTGTCACTCTTCGGGTGGGTCACATGATGCAACCGCATAAAGAGTGTAAGTCACACACGCAACTATTCTCGCACATTATTGGCTTAGAAGCGACCTAGGGCACAGAGAGATAGTAAACAAAAATTTCACACTCAGAGGCAGCGAAAATCTCGCTCCTTTAGCAAATAGTAAATATGAAGTTTTTTAATCCATAATACTTCGTAAATAGAAACCCAGAAGGTATGGTCTCTCGGTGACAGATGGAGATCCCTCACATGGATTCTTTTCATCTGATAATTATTCGTCGGTGGCGGCACTTTGTTCTTTAAGGCTTGTACGAGCAGGATCATCCTCTATCTTCCCCTTTTCATGTTTTATATGTTTCATAAGAACATCACATTCATTGACAGAAACCTTCAAAACACAAAAATCAATAGCACTTTCCACACAACTGTGTCATGAATTTACAGAACTTAGGTGTCCACCATCGGCTAAAATTTGCTCCAATCAAGAAAGATTGGACGTATCCTCGAATTGCGCGGCAATTTTTTTAATTCGCTGGACTGAATTACGTATATCAAAGGGCGAGCTCCAGAGCTTGCTCCCCAATATCAATCTCCCAAGCTCTCTTCGTGATGCTGACACAACTCCTCTCTTCAATCTCTGTTTTTGGAAGGATCTGATTTGTCTGTCGAGCAAGTATGTAATGTGTGTCATTCTGGCACATGCAAAGAACATTCGGAGTATCTTATGAGGTTTTCAGATCCAAAATACAGTCTTACAAAACGAAATACAGCCATTTAGTTACTAGATGGAAAGAATGCCTTTTAGCTAAAGACTTGTTCACTTGGTGCATAGAACCCATTGTACGAGCTGAAGATGCTGGTTCACTGCAGCATTTCCTATACCGATTTAAGAACTTTCCCGATAACTTCACTCATGAGTGTGCTCGTCGTTGCCCACTTGATAGCAGCAGCGGTCCCGATGCCTATTATTCGTAGTGCTTGCAATCGATTCCTACGGCGTGAGCAGTCAGAAACGAGGCGTCAAAATTGCCATATGTTTTTTTCAATCACGACACTTCTTCTCGTCTACGTACAACTATTAGTTTACTGATACGTTAATGCGTGTGTGAAACAGACTGAGCTGCTCCAAAAGGTTGCAACTGATAATAGCATCTGTGAGCGTCATGCAGATGTTGTACGGCACGGTACAGAATGCTGGCGACAACCTTTAGCTGCAGTTTAAGTAAACATTTACAGCGGTCGATCGCGTTGTGGGCTTGCGCCGAATAGCTTGTTTCGCTTGACCAAAATTACTCTATCTCCTGCGAGTCAATAATGTCCTAGAGTGTGCTTCCGACCGCATCGTTCTTGTAATAGTTGACTTATCTTAAGCAAGAAACGCGCCATCAATGCTGCTGCAAAATGCAATTATTACAAGCTACGTGAACTCGCCACATTCATATTTACAACTTAAGACCTTAGATTATACCAACTATGCATCAATTCCGCCGCCGTGGCGCTGTATCTTTGTTTCAAGAAAGGCTGCAAGCAATGCCTCAATCAAAAAAAGGCGAGCTAGACGGTGTGTTTGTCGAGTTTCATTCAGTACTTTTCTAGTCGTCACATGGACTAGCGCTGGTAAGGTCCCGGTACACGGTGGCTGGAGCAACTCAGCGGCAACAATTAGACCTTACCAAGAGGTCCGCATCATTCACCACGCCGCAATATTTCTGACGCGTAACTCGAGGGCTAATCCACCGTAATGTCGCAGGTCAAAGCAGTGCAATGAGTTCTCGAGTGGCCTTGTTTTATCAGTTGGGGGATTGCCATATAGAGTTTCGTGGTGGTCCTGTCCATGACGAGAACGACATGGAAGCAAATGTCGACGATATTTCCGTAGTGTCCCGAGCGTCACTGACGTCTTCTACCTGGTAGTCCAATTACGTTTCTTAGTCAAATGAAGACCCTTTGTGGCTAGTTCTCTTTCTGGCTGACGTTTTCCCAGATTTCCTGTCGACAGTGCTATCTCTGGATAATACGATGCTTGCGTTGAGTTTCCGAACTACAGTTTAAAATCGTGGAGTAATGCGGCGACGACACGAATAACTTGTGTTGTTGTTTTGTTCATCACGTTTTTCTTCCTAAGTGCGATTTCATTCAAGCAGGCGGCTCCAGAGTTTAAGTTTGTGACTCGGGCTTGCCTCATCCGAGTCGATGGTATGCAATCGTCCTGATCGGACTTTTCCGATCGTTCAATCGAATATACGTCTGCACTTGGGGTCCGCCTGAAGTCGTGATCCGTTTTGGAGTAGGCTTCAACTAGATTGCTATACATATATGGGAAATCGTAAGAAATGAGGATCCTATAAAACAAGTGGATAGCCGCAAAAAGGTGGATAGCTGCAAACAAAGTGGATAGTCTACAAGCGTGTGAATGGCCTCCCAAAATATAATTTCTACAACTCCTTCAGTAACCATAACTATACCGCAGCCAATTCGAGACATCTATAAAACCCTTGCCTCCACACACCCTGCCTAATAAAAGCATCCCTTAAATAGAACACAATGAGCAACTCTAATTAGTCTCCTTTTGATCCCCTTCCAGAAGCAAATTCGATGACATTCTAGAAGTCGCAAATAAAACTGCTCGCGTTATGCATCTGACGATGATTGCTTTACAAAGTTCGGCTCAATGATAAATCTTTCCTTGCATAATGAAATTGTGGCTGCGCTGTTCTGAGGGAGTTGAATACCGCACTCGGTCATTTAAAAGACCATCTATGCGACAAAGGTCAACAAAAGAGAGGGGGGGCTGTTGTTACCTGTTTGTTCTTCTTCAAAGAAAGAAAAGTGGACCATTGTGGTGAAGTGCGTTAGAAAGAGATAACGGACCCAGAGACTATCAGGACTAAGGGAAAAGAGATACTTTCAAGGAAAGGGCACCTAGTAGAAGGGGTCACGAAACGGATCAGACCCTGTGGGAAGACGGAACCGCAGAGCCAATCAAGGGGAATACCGTTGCTCGACTACCACTTAAATGGTACTGAAAGAAGAGACTACATACCTTCATTGGTGAGCCCGGTACTCAAGCGTAAATCGAGGTCCCCAAAGGTACACCGCCTTCCACAAGGGTAGACCTTGGTCCCTCGTCGGTAGACCTTAGTCCCTCATCAGTTGACCTTGATCCCTCATCGGTTGACCGAGGTCTTTCAAGATTCTGCTGCTCCTGACCAGTCTCATAAAAAGCCAGAGAATAAGGCAAGGATATAGTAAAGAAGTTTAAGGATAGGAAGATATTACATACTACTCAATTTGCGATCCACGTGGCGCGACTTCGGCGTGCATTAAGGAGCTTGGCAAGTTTACCCGCCGTTTCGGGGAAGATAGATTTTTGGCCCCTTCCATCGAAGATAGCTGCGAGGTAAGATTCAAGTGCAGATAGACCCCAGGAAGTATTTGGACTGTGGGTTTGTCGAGTAGCAACACCCCACTCAAGACCAGCTATCGGACGGTCTCCCTACCACACGTTCAGGGAGCAAAGTAGAGGCCAGAAGTTTAACACTCCTGAGACAATAAGGAAAAGTCCAGGAGCAACAAGCTACCTGAAGAACTTGGTTATAAGTCCACTCTCGAATGGGTCGATCGAGTGGCCACCTACCGGCCCACCCAACGAAGCATATCCACTTGGGGCCCATGTCTACATCTATCAAGACCAAAACACCTTCCTCTCCATCCGAGTCGACCGAAGAGTGCAACCCGCCAGCCGACGGGTACACAAGGTGAGTCGAGGTCCATCCGCGGAATTGGGGTACCCCCCGCGTAAGTCGGCAGTCCGGCGCAGTGAGTGTTTTGGGGGCTCAACACGCAGTTTTGATGACCCACTCCACCACAATGTTGCGCGTGCCCGGATCTTCCGAAGACGCGGGATTTCACCGGAGTCCCAAGGGGACGAAGATGCTTAAGTCAAGATTGAGGAAAAGACCGAAGCGTCACGGGAATACCGATCGCTATTGAAAACAGAAGAAAAAACAAAAGATAGAAGGACCAACCGGTTCTTAAGAGGAGACAGGTCAACAAGATCAAGGTTGAACTTATCGAAGAGAAACCTAAATACCCTCCCTATATCCTCGTAAAGGACACCTTGGGTCATGTTATTTATCGTGCCCCAGAGGACTAACAGCAGACGGCGAAAGCCGAGATGCTAAAGTTCCCAAAATAACAACAACAAAACAAAAAAATTGCAAAGTACAAGCCGAAACAGTTCAAGATGAAGGCACCCGGCGATACCAAGTCGGTCGGTATCCGGTCATCTAGTCCCGACACCAAGTCAGCCGACCCCGAAATCTCAGGGCCCGCTAACCTGGCCAGACGCCGATATAACGATGGCCTACCATCGACGTAAGCTCGACACGTTCCTGACCAGCGACCCGGTGACTACATCCCTCGAGATCCGGCTGCTTGGACAGCTTTGCGGACTACTGTCGCCTTTCCAAAGATACGGACGATCGAAGACGCAATCGCCGCACTAGCGTTCCTCCTTCGGGAATCAGGCATGGTCGCAGAGAGGTTCGAACTGAACGACGTGTTTGCCCTGGGGTTCGACAACATCACAACGACGTTAGGGAAACTATATAAGCGTGTGGGGATTCTTGTCGAGATAAACCCCACGGGACACACCCTCTCTCCCGCCGCAGACGTGTACGAACTCATGGGAAACAGTCAGATGGCACTCCAAGACACCGAGGTCCGCCCCCACACACATGCAGTGATATGGGACCCACGATCGACGGAACCGCCATCGTGCGGAACCCAGTCTTCACGTGCCCAGGCCACAGCAGGGTACTTGTCACAAGTATCCTCAACGCACAGCCACGTCGCCGGAATGTCACTGGGACCTACCGGCGACGCGTTAATTCAGGCCCACGTGCGATATACGCCGGCGGAACAGCCTGCTCACGACGGGGCGACGCGTAGACAGCCAACGGAAATGCGGGATCCTGATAGGCCTCAATTTCTCCCAATAGCAGACAGACCAAATCATCCTGAAACCTTAACAGCACCACGTGGCGAAGATGCTGGGGGGGAAAGCGCTTACCAACTTGGTAGGTAATCTGCAGGCATACTTCTACGCGGAGATGGCAAGGTTCCCACAAGAACGCCAAGTGCCATCAACACGCTCTAACCGAGAAGAGACCGGAGAGAGACAGGGAGCACGACCGGCGACTACTGGAATGGTCCAAGTGAAGAGGTCCAAGCCCAAAGACAACCCACAATGTCGGACGTTGACATGGAATCGGTCGGCTTGTGCGAATACGACCTAGATGACCTGGACCCTGAGGAAACTCCGGCGAGGATTGCCAATGCCACGGTGGGACACGGACTCAACGTGCTCCCCCGCATTAAGATCTCAGCAACTTCGGATCTCAAAGAGTTTAGTGGTCGAGACCTGGACGAGGACAGAGCTCGCAGTTGGGTGACCATAGTGAAGACGGCCTTCGCAAGAGACCAAACAACGGAAAGCGATTAGTGGCTCAGGTTTAGAGGACTGTAGTTCGGTCCAACACAGAACTGGTACCGCCAACTAGGCCGCTCCGTTCGAGGAAATTGGAAGGACCTGCTACAAGAGCTACAGATGCAGTTCTGTGGTCTGGGGGTGCCAGTTACCCGCCCGTACTACCACGTGAAGAAGGCATCAGATGAATCTACGCTGGACTATCTGTACCGCCTGAAAGTGATTGCTCTCAGTGCGAAGTTGAATATCAAGAATGGATCGCCCAAGATTCAGAAGGAACATGTCGATCATTATATCGAGACCGTGGAGGACCCAGAGTTGGCAGACCAATTGACGATGCTAGTATGGCAGATGTGGAAGAATTAAATGAAGCATTGAAGGCTCGCCAGAAGACGAAGGCATGACGTGGCAAGACGATGTTTGGTTCCAGCAAGTTTTGGCAGAAGGTACCTGCGCCTCCGGATCGACCTAGAGATATATACCGCCGTTCTGTGCATGCATTCCGAGCGGCCCTAGAAGAGTCGAGTTTGGAGGGATCCAGCCTGGATAATTCAGAAAAGGAGGGATCCCTGAGACGGGTCTACCTAGCGGAAGTGGAAAGGGACGTAATTCCAAGAACCGCGAGGGACCGGCCCCCATGAGAGGTCGACTAGCATCGAAAACATGCAGAAGACCCAGGAACCCGTGATACGTCGGTCGAGTCAAACGTGCGATGTACTCATTGCGGGTCCAAGCAACATGGAGACTTAAGATGCTGGAATAGAATGACCTGTGACCACTGCGGAAAGCAGGGACATCCATCAGATCGCTACTTGTTCGTGTGTCGGGGGTGCGGAGAGACCCATGAAGCGGGGAAGCTCCAACCCCACCAAGCGCGCCGGAATGCTGCCGGAGATAGCTGAGAAGGTGATAAATTTGAGCGCTCGTCACGTTTGAATATGGTACGAGTCGAGCGTTCCAGTTTTTGTATCTTTGCATATGTGGAAAACCATCCCGAGGAGGAGAGGGGGGTTTCCATTGAGAAGACCAAATATATATCGAAGGTTGGATACTATCCCATGGTCCATGTTGTCTCTCTCAATGAACCTAATGATTTCGCCTGGAAAAATGCAGTGATGGAGTTAGATCTATTGCTTGGAGAGTCCCGAGGATACTGGAAATACCACGCCCCAACTATAAATGGTTTAATCAAGCCAAAGCCTCTCGGAAGATCAACAATGATCGCGCCAATTTGTTGTTCTATTCTGCGCCGAGATATTAATGTTGTATATCGCCTTTGCTCGTAAGGTAGGTTGCCATATTGACGAAAGCGAACGACAAGAGTGCATTGCCATTGGAAAATCGGTGTGCTGTACGAAAGGGCGCACTCGCATAAAGGTCACCCTTAATGGCAATTTAGTGTATATGTTCTAGGTGTGGGTAGGCCTTATAGTGGGTCAGGATGCAATCTTCGGAATGGACTTCATGGTCCCGGCTGGGATCCGGCTAGATCTGGCGAATGGAACACTCTGTCTCTCTAAAGAAGTCCGAATACAACTCTCCGGAAGAAAGACCGTTCGCGATAACCGAGTCGCAGATGTGAAGTTGGGACAATATTCTCGTATACTTGCCGGTGGGTGTGTGGAGGTACTCCTTAAAGGGTCAATCTCAGATCCATGGAGGATATGGGTCACCAGAGGAGAGTGATGGGTTACAACTACGACCCGGGGAATAGGAGGTGACAATTGCTGAAGGTGACCAACGTCAGTCCCCACACGTTGATATTACATGATGATACCAAGATAGATATGTGGCTGACGAAGGATCAAGTACCAAGAGCACAAGGTTTCGTCTCGGTAGGCTCTCGAAGGTACGCTGAGTGGCTGAACCTGGCGTACGAAGCCACCACCAACCAAGTCGACCCTCAAGTTGACCTCGAGGAGGAAGAAGAGACACCAATGGTGGAGATCCCGCAGTACACGATCCTGTCATGTATTTTGCAGCTGTCGGATCTCCAGTCACAATGATGAACGTGTCACACCAGCCGTCACCAGAAAGAAAAGAACAGTCAAGCGAAGAAGAGATACCCCTACAAGAAGAGACCCCTCAAGTACGAAGTGGCCCCAAAGAAAATCCACCGGGAGCAATCGCAGTCGAAGGAGAGGAAGCCAAGTCCAACGAATCGCCACGAGACGATGAACAAGTGTGTAAATTCGAAAGCGGAGACCTGTGGGACGAATGCATAAACCGAGGGTGGGCAATCATACCAGAAGTGGACCCCTCCTCCGAACCTATTGGGTTAAAAGATATACACATCCCTGATCCGGATAGGAACACTCCAGAAGAGTTGTACAGGGTACGACGAATCATTTGGAAGAGACGACATCTGTTGATGGGGAAAGGGAATGCCTTACCGTCATCAGCTCGAGGGGTTATATGTGATATTGATGTAGGAAATGCAAAGCCGATTGCGCAACGTGTACGTAAAGTGGCTTCCCAATTTAAGGAGAAGTTGACTGATCTGATCAAGGGGCTGTTATCGGCAAAGATTGTACAGCCTTCGACGTCACCCTGGACCAGACCAATCGTTGTTATTGTTAAGAAAAATAGGGTGGACATTAGGGTATGCATCGACCATAGGCTGGTGAGCGACCTGACTCAACTCATGGTCTACCCCATGCCTCTACTTCAGGAACTATTGGAAGATCTAGATAAGGCACTGTGGTACTGCTCTCTGGATGCGGTAAGTAATTTTTGGGTAGTCGGTATAACTGAAAGGGCGAGACGAATTTCGGATTTCATTAACCCACTGAATTTGTTTGAATGGATGCGGATGCCGTTTGGGCTATAGAATGCACCCCAAATATATCAACGACTCCTAAATAACGCTTTGTATGGGGGTTTACGAATCTCTCCAGAAGCAGAGACAGATGGGTCCGAGGATTTGTTCATGGTGGGCGAACCAGATGAGCAGTTGACTTCCTTGATCCTGGGTCGGCGGTTATATATAGATGACATTCTGATCCTCGCAGAATTATTGGATGCGTTGTGCACAAAGGTGGAAAGGTTGTTGGATGTGTGCGACTACTGGAACTTTTCGATCAGGGCAGTCAAGCGTTCGTGAGGACGTCGGAAGGTCGACTACCTTTGACATCGAGTATCTTAGTGGAGGACTAAATGATCACCCGAAAGATTTTCAATCTCTGGTCGACCTACCCTTACCAATGACACTGAAGGCCATGCAATCTTTTCTGGGAAGTTTGAATTACTATAGAATTGTTATTGAGGACTACTCCGTGTATGCATCGATTCTCTACGGACTGAGAGAAGTGAACTTTCATATCCGACGAAACCAGTTGAAGGGGGATAACAATGCCACTTCCCAGGATGAAGATGAAGAAAGGTGGGCCCGCATTCAATTAGCCTTTGCCATGCTCAAGAATAAAATTGTCACGGCGCCAATTCTAAGACACTTCAACCCAATCAGAGAAGCCGTGATTAATGTCTATGCAAATTACTGAGCCATTTCGGCGTCACTGGTACAGGATTATGAAGGACTGCTCATGCCGGTAACCTTTACAAGCAGAAACTTCAAGGATAACGAACTACATTACAGTACTGTGGAGAGAGAGGTTGGGTGTGTCCCTATTGCGTATACTGGAGACCTGCTACACTATGCTAGTCAATCGGCACCTCAAAGTCTTGACAAGACACTCGACATTGGCATGGTTGGTAAATTATATCGGCTTGCAGGTACGCTTAGGAAACTGGGCAGCTCTATTGTCTCAGTGAACTTTGGAGATGATGAAGTGTAAAAAAGGTGAAGACCAGGTGCTGGGGGCGTTGGCAGCCAGTATTACCCCTCGAGAGAGTGTAGACTCAGTACTATCGGCCATTTCTCCTAAGAAGCAGGCGAGGCAGACGATCGACCTACCCCTACCCCCACCGTGGTATTAGACGAAGAACTAGACGTAATGAGCTTCGATGGGTCAGCCTGCGTCAAGAAAAGAGGTGGGGCTTGTAGCGCTATCGCATGGAGACTTCCGACTTGGACCATAGTCGAATCCGCCTCCAAATATCGCGATACATATGCGTTAAACGAGGCAGAATATGAGGGTATGTTGCTGGGATTTAGCTGGTTGCAACCTTTGGAGCGGCGACGGTTGATTATCTGTGGCTATTTCAACTTAGTGGTGTGGCAGATGCGAGGAGAGATTGAGTGGAAGGCCTCGGGTCTATCACCGCTACGGGCCCGGGCTTTAAACGAACTAAAATCGTGGCCTTCTCAACGGATCCTGCACTTGAAACGAAATTGGAACAAGAGCGCAAATCAGTTGGCTAGTACCGCCTGACACCACAAAGGGGGGATCACGTCGATGCCGGGAGAAGAAATACCAGGCTTGGAAGCGATCAATCGTCTACCGGAGCTGCTAGTTCCTAAACACCAGAGCTCCTCAACAAAATACTTGCGATGATTCGGTCGCGGTCTCCCATTAGTATTTCCGGGGAGATCATGCAAGAGGAGGTAGTACAGCTACTCCTCTAGGACCGAATTCGAAGGCGCAAGAAGTGGAGAGCTGAGTACGGGATTTGAAGGCATATCTGAAAAGAGACTGGAATGACCTGTCGGTGGAATCTGTTAAAAGGTGCGGCAAAATTATGAAGTTTACGATGTAAGCGAAGAAGGATTGTTGGCATGTTGTCCAAACTCTAGAGTCGAAGGAGAATACCGTGACGTGACGGTCAGACTGGTGGTACCGGAAAGTCTCCAGACCGACATCCTCCACCATACGATCTAGAAACAGGTCATCAAGGAATAGGGTGTACATACTGTAATAAAGCAATTTGAAGAAAATCCAAGTGATCGATGGATCGAAAACGACGACTGATCATTGAGAAGGATCGGATGGCTGTTAAGCTGCGCAATATTGAGATTAATTATCAAGCTAGGAAGATCAATTATCAAGATACCAAGATCGATTATCAAAATGCTAGGATCGACAATATATAGGGTGATCAAGATTGAGAATATGATCGGAGATCGATCAGGTGATCACCGATCGATCAGGCGATCTAGGATCGATCAAGAATGGACCACATAGGCGAAGGAACTATCAAGGGAATGCAGAGGACATGTGGTAGCATGCCCTGGCATACAGACAGGAACAATGGTAGTTTTAAATTTTGGTTGGTTGATATTAAACAGAATTCAATTTGCTTCTAAGTACACGTGTCGACTTCTCTTCCGGGCTGGAATATTGGCCTCCCGACGTCAAGAAAGTCGCGCATAATGAAACCAAGCGCTATCCCCAGATAACTTTTGGCTGGGGATCAAGAATTCTCACCTCCTCCCAACTTCGATCGGACACAGCAAGAACGTAAAGGACAAGGCGCAAGATCTCAAGACGGCTCAAGTGGTCAGAAGGCTTGCGTATCAAGCATCCACATAGTGGATAGGGCGATCTCGCTCGAGATCTGGGTGGCTTACATCAAGTAACCTACTAGTATACCCGTGATCGTGCGAGGATTTCCGCACGATCACAAACCCCGTCCCCAACACGGTCAAGTTTTCCCTCGACACGAGTCCACAGAGAAGATTGCATCCCACCCTACCTACGGGTACACGAGGTGAGGAAGAAAATACAAGGCACGGATATGGAGTACCCCCTCCGATAGTCGGTCTTCTGGGCACTAGTGGAGAGTTGGGATCGCCTCATAACATCAGCGAATGCCACTCCAGCACAATACCAACGCATACGATGTTACTGTAACTAGAAAGGTCTGTTTTGGAGTGTGCATAGATATGTTGGTTCTTGCATGGATTGTGAGACTGGAAAAGGGGGACCTACCCTACAAGGGAAGAGCCCTGGGAACATTGAAGCGACTGATCCTTTCCAAGTTATAGCGATGGACCATGTCCCGTCTCTGCCTAAGTCGTACAAGGGAAATATGAAACTTCTGATATAGGTTGACTTATTCACCGGATATGTAATGGCCAACGCTAGCGCGTCGCGGACAGCTCAGACGGTCCCTGAGGGATATGAAGAGTTCGTTTTCCGTCTTTTTGGAGTTAGCGAAGAGATCCGTCACGATCGAGAACCGGGATTTATGTCGGAGTTCTTCTGAGCGGTTAATCGTATGGTGGGTCAACGTCAGAAAGCGACAATGTCCTACCGACCTCAAGCCAATGGTACGGCGGAGAGGATGGTATATACTCTGACCAGTTCTATCAAGTTGTACGTTGTGGACGTATAGGAACGGTATTGGGACGAGTATGCGGAGCGGTTGACGTTTGCGATCAATACCTCACAAGACCGGGTGCGGAACGAAACGCCTCTTTATTTGGTCAACGGTTGGGGTGCCAGATCCACCCTTGAAGACTCGTTACCGCTATTGAATGTCTGAAGTAAAGAGTCTGGACCCAGAAGGTGGAGGTACCGCATTCAAAGCCAGTACCAGCGATCAAAAGAACAGGAGAATGATAAACTGCGGGAAGCGAGTCAGGCGCGATTGCAAATACACAACGAAGGGGTGGTCGACCACAAGATTCGACCGGGAACCCAAGTATTGCTCTATCTCGACCGAGGGATATGCCGGGAAAATAGCTCATCGTTGGCACGGACCTTTCCGCATTCTTGAGATGGTGGGAGACCACGCAGTACGTTTAGAAATCAGACGTACGGAATCACGGCTGCTTCCAATGTACACATATCCAAGCTCAAGCGGGTCAGGAAGTTCCCTGATCGACCAGACAACGAACTAACAGTGTGCCAGGCAGATCGGGTTAATTTTGACGAATTCCTACTGCCGGAAGACAGTTGGGTACGAGAATTAGAAGAGGGTGATTACGAGGTTGAGGAGATTTTGGAGAGCCGCACTGGTAAGAAAACACATTATGGGCGACAGCAACGAGAGTTTCTCGCTCGTTGGAAGGGGTAAGAAGACCCCTCTTGGGTAGATGAGCTTGATTTGAATTGTGAAGCCTTACTTCTAGAGTTTGAAGGCAAGTAGACAAATCATATTCGTTTCGAAGATATGCAGAGTCATGAAAACTAGAGCTGCGTTTCGAAAGTCTTAGGTGAACCCCAGTTCATCATGGGTGGACCTGATCTCTTACGGTGGACCGCGGTCCCTCATGGGTGGACTTGATCTCCTATGATGGATCACGGTCTCTCATGAGTAGATTTAGGTTCTCAGAGGGAGACCGGAGTTACGAAGTCGAGCCATGGTCAAACGAACCGAGACGCGAAGATGTGATGACAAGTGAGAAAAGAAAACAAGTATATTGAAGTTTATCAAATCTGAGGGGACGGAACAAACTTATTCTTAATGCGAGGTACCAAGGTGCCATGATGCGGTTCCGAGGACAGTCGGTACTGTGTGAGCCATGGAAATGCCGATTCAGAGACCTTAAGGGCTTCGAGAAGGTTGACCGGGTTGGACCCTTCCTCACGCCCTGAGAATCAATACACCACACAGCGAGGTCGAGAGAGATGGCGAAAGCAGGGGTCCAAGAGGATGTCAAGATCGCATCGACTGAGACTCATCGCCTAAGAAATTAGACCGATCACGTCCCACCACGCCTAGATCGCTCGATCCCGACGCTACTTCCGAGCGTTGTAATACGACGCGAGGAACGGGTTCGTGCGCGCTTGCTCTTTACAGATTAAGAAGAAGTGGGTCGACTCTCAGATTGCTTGACTGTGGTCTCCATCGAACCGCACGTAGGCCGCAGACAGCTTGGCGAACCAGCCTACCGGTCGGAACGACACGGACGGGAGAAAAACTTGGGCGGAAACACAATTCTCGACAGCCATCACGCCCTCGACTAAAGGGGGGATAACCAAGGTAGATTTCCACTTGAAGGGACAGTCGAAGTTACCGTCGGGCGGACCGAACCATTCCCAAGGCATGTACAGACGGGGTAACCAAGGTAGATTTCCACTTGAAGGGACAGTCGAAGTTACTGTCGGGAGGGCCAAACCATCCCCAAGGCATGTCGAGACGGTCGTCCAGGTCGCTCGGAATGATCGTCACGATGCTCTACGAGCTGATCAGGTCCGCGGGCCACAGTGTCACTTCCTCCTTGGCGAAAGTCTTCTTCTGCATGAGACCAGGGATCATCTCCGCCGGCGGAAGAAGATGGACCTCTGCTGAATCCGGATCTGGACCACCAACGGTCGCCGGGGTATCCATCTTTCCGGATACCGACTCGGTGTCGGAGTCCGAAGACCTAAACATCGCCCGTTTCAACGAAGTCTTTGTGGCCATCGCAGAATCCGTGGTCGAAGCCACGGCCGACGCGGCGCCCAGATGGTTCGCACTCCGGATCGGCCACTTGACGGCCGGGGAACTGGGAGACTGGTTGGACACCGCCAAGGCTGAGAGTTTCGCAACCTTAGCGGGACGACGACCACAAGACCGCGACTTGGCCAAGGTCGCCCGCACCAATTCGCTGTCTACGCTCGAGCCGTCATCAGAGGGGTCCAACTCGACGAGGGACGAAAGTCCACCAGACGCTTCTGAAAGGCACGGCTACGAAGCCGGCGTGACCGGCGCGCGGAGCTTCGAGGTTTTCTTTGAGGGTCGGACACTTCGACGGAGGTCCAACGAGGATGCTTGCCTGAACTCTGGGAGAAGGTGGGGTCGTCCGAATTGGGACCTTTCCCCAAACTGAATTCCTTTGGCGGGGCGATCGCTCTGGGAGGAACCGATTGCTTTCCGGGGGCTCGAGAGGCGTCGTCCAGCTGGGCCTCGAGAAGGGTCTGCTGGCTTTTCGGATAGTGGATCCGCCATCTCAGAGGTTTGACCATCGCCACCTCATACTGTATCACCTCGTGGAGTTGGGTCACCAGGCGGACTGGTCCCGCAGATCGTCTTCAAGTCGTCCACATCAGCCCATCCGGTAATCGTCGGAGAAAGAGGTCGACGTAAGCCGGCGCTCGCATGCCTCCATGCGGCGCGCATGAGATGTCACAGCAGCCTGAAGGTCGACAAAGGTCCGGCTCCCATTGCGGATGTCAGATTGCGTAGCGAATGGGTCTACTTACGGTCGTGATGGCCGACGGAATAGAAGTAACCGGGACGCCCATCGACGCAGACAACGTGGCTGACGAATCGAGACGGACGATTGAGTGGGGACGACCGGGTCACCTACCGACACGACCAACGTGGCAGAGGAGTTGACGGTCGTGAAAAATCCGATGGAGGAACGATGTTTTAGGCTAGCGGGTTGACTACCAGTGTGGAGTCGGCCGAAAAGGTTTTCTCAGGGGGCAGGTCCGACCCAGGCAAAGATATGGATTGAACAACACCAATCAGACAAAGACCTACTAACGAAGATCAAGCATACGAACGTACGAGAGAGGGGCGATGACGACATTCTCTTGCTTGAACCGCTGTCCGGCTGAACAAGTGCAGGGGCCGGCTTTGATGAAGTGCGTTCGAAAGAGATAATAGACCCAGAGGCTATCAGGACGAAAGGACAAGGGGATACTATCAAGGAAAGGGCGCCTGGGAGAAAGAGTCACGAATGTGGTTGGACCCTCGAGGAAGAGGGACCCACAGATCCAATCAAGGAGAAACCGTTGCTCGGGTACCGGTTAAGCAGTGCTGACACAAGATGACTACAAACTCTCATTGGTGGATCCGGTCCTTAAGAGTAAACCGCGGTCCTTAAGGGTAGACCGCGGTCCCTCACTCGAAGGTCTGGCCCCTTATCGGTAGACCTTGGTCTTTATTCGGTAGACCTTAGTCCCTCATCAGTTGACCTTGATCCCTCATCGGTTGACCGAGGTCCTTCAAGATTCTGCTGCTCCTGACCAGTCAAATAAAAAGCCAGAGAATAAGGCAAGGATATAGTAAAGGATAGGAAGATATTACATACTACTCAATTTGCGATCCACGTGGCGACTTCGGCGTGCGCTAAGGAACTTGGCAAGTTTACCTGCCGTTCCGGGGAAGATAGATTTTTGGCCCCTTC
Source organism: Hyaloperonospora arabidopsidis Emoy2 (assembly GCA_000173235.2). Taxonomy (NCBI): domain Eukaryota; phylum Oomycota; class Peronosporomycetes; order Peronosporales; family Peronosporaceae; genus Hyaloperonospora; species Hyaloperonospora arabidopsidis. The sequence continues at coordinate 319,497 of JH598330.1, forward strand.
CATCGAAGATAGCTGCGAGGTAAGATTCAAGTGCAGATAGACCCCAGGAAGTATTTGGACTGTGGGTTTGTCGAGTAGCAACACCCCACTCAAGACCCGCTATCGAACGGTCTCCCTACCACACGTTCAGGGAGCAAAGTAGAGGCTAGAAGTTTAACACCCCTGAGACAACAAGGAAAAGTCCAGGAGCGACAAGCTACCTGAAGAACTTGGTTATAAGTCCACTCTCGACTGGGTCGATCGAGTGGCCACCTACCGGCCCACCCAACGAAGCATATCCACTTGGGGCCCATGTCTACATCTATCAAGACCAAAACACCTTCCTCTCCATCCGAGTCGACCGAAGAGTGCAACCCGCCAGCCGACGGGTACACAGGGTGAGTCGAGGTCCATCCGCGGCATTGGGGTACCCCCCGCGTAAGTCGGCAGTCCGGCGCAGTGAGTGTTTTGGGGGCTCAACACGCAGTTGTGAGGACCCACTCCACCACACCATTCTATGTGACATCAAGTGTACTATTGGTACGTGCTCTCGCCGGCTTGCGTAGTTACACTCAATAAGTGTGGGTGTGGGTGGAATCAGTGCAGTTGCAGCGGCCGCTCCTCGGCGACTACGCCGTCCATTCTTGATGGAGTGCCCATTCCACGACCTTCTCATCTGCTGATGTATCGTTGTTTATATTTTCTGCCACCTTCTGGCGTAAATGCTAATAATCTTGTCGTGGGCTGCGACTATTCACCCTAATACCGGTATACGTCCCTCGGCTGCTGGTTTAAATCTCCATATCAGCTCAGTTTCTATAGCTTTGTTATTTATCTGGTTATTTCTATCCAAGCGGAATTCCCTTACGAATTCCACGTTTTTCGTGGATGTTCTCACGCGTTTAGGCTACCCACCGATTTGCGGCTATTCACTTATCTTTTTAGGCGAGTTGATTGTTTTTATCCCCCTTTTTTAGGCGAGTTACTTGTTTTTAGGGAATCCTGAAATTACAAGCAGCTCGCCTAAAAAACAAGTGGATAGCCTACAAACGTGAGAACGGCCAATCAAAACATGGAATACGTAGTTATCTGCTTTGATTGAAATATTTTGATGATCAGAAAAGCTATAGAAACTGATTTAACATAAAGATTTGAGCCAGTAGCCGTGCACAGTATACTGGTACAAGCGTGAAGGGTCGCACCCCGACAAGAATATCAGCAATTACGCCAGAATTAGCTCCTGCACATCAAGAAAGGTAGCGGCAATATAAACGACGATACGACATTAGATAATAATTATGCAGCCTGGGAGCCCTAGCAAGATTGGAAGACATGGTCGCCCAAGCAGTGGCCGCTGCCGATCGTGATTCCACCCACACATGCTTAGCGAAACCATACAAGCCGGTGAGAGTACTGTGCAGTAGTACAACTGATGTTATGCATCATGGTCCACTGTTCGTTCTGTGAAAGAAGGACTTACACGTTAGCACAGCCCACTCGTTTTGTTGACCTTTGTCTGAGGTCTAATTCAAAAGGTACTGGATGCGATTGTGTCCTCCCTGTGCACGTCAGATCCACACCTTCCTTATACATGGGGGATAGCCCCATTCACTCGACCTTTGTACAGCAATCGCAAAGCCATGCATAGGCGTGAGCAGTTTCCTTTGCGAGCTCTAGATTGTGATAGTTTTCTACTGAAAGGGGATTGGAGGGAGACCAAATAGTGTCACTAATTGTGGTCTTTTTAAGGGATGCGTTCCTAATGCAAGTGTGTACAATTTCGCGAATTGGCTGCGGTACAGCTATGGTTATTAGATTAGTAGTGTAGGAAGGAAATATATTTTGTGAGGCCGTTCACACGCTTGTAGGCTATCCAATTATTTTGCGGCTATCCTCTTTTGCGGCTATCTACTGATTTTCGGATATCCACTCATTTTTTTAGGCGAGTTCCTTGTTTTCTTAGGATCCCCCTTGAGTTTTAGGATCACCCTACATATATGCAGTAGGTACAGGTAGAAATCAGGATACGCAGGAATGGGATTGCATGCATACTAGGTGCACTTTGCAAAGTCTACTGGTAGTCTTACATATCTCCTCATAACAACAAGATGGTAATTTGCGTGGGAATTTTCTTGTTGTGTTAAGTCCAACACTCCGTTCTCTCTTGGCATGTTTCAGTGAGTGCAATATTCACGAGACCTATTGGTATTTACCAGAACATTGATCGTTGTGGCTGAATTCCAAGACCGGGCCAAAATTACGGCGCGCGCTACGTGCTGTATCATGGCTTGGCTGCGGCATTTCAATCGGGACACATCGTGTAGTGTAACGTGATGGCAAAGATTCATCGTGGAACTCCACTTGGATGCGTATGAGGATACAACTGACGCGGTGAAGACGGTGCTGCCGCGTACTGTGACTAGCAAACGAGCACCTGATGATGCGGCGCTGTCAACCCACCACTGAATATTAGCGACGAAGCTCTCACATCCGGTACATACAGATGTTACGGCATCCTGTACGCGATTGAAGCAGTGGCCATTCGTTTTTGGGACGCGTCGATCGCGGGTAGCGACAGTATTACAACTCCAGCTCCAGCCTGTTTTGCGAAAGAACATTGAGTCTGCAAAGACGAAAGTCAACATCCAGCAACAATCGAAGCGTAAGCCCAACAGCCAGAGTCGTGCAAGTGCAGACACAAGTCGACGCACACGCGCAGCGTGCGACGTCGTGTAACATATCTCTGCAATAACGTGTTTCTCTAGAATGAGAGCCACCGTCGATCCCATTACGAGAGCAGCGTTCAGAAAGAAGCTCGCAGAAGGACCGATCCCCCATCCGGGTGGTCGCTTTGTCCCAAGAAGGTGACCGTTAGCGTGCCCAGGTAACCGTTTCCGAATCTGAGAAATAACTTACTCAGCATAGAGCAAAAGCTGCTCTAAAGCCACCAGTCTTGACGATACCAACAATGTTCAGGAGTGAAAAAGGTCTCATTAATGGGATCCACTCGTTGCTGAATGAAAAAAGGTCTCATTAATGGGATCCACACGTTGCTAACTGTGAGCCCGAAGCGGTGGTTCACAACGATACGTCCAGTGCAGTCGGTGATCCAAAAGAACGTGAGCCGAATCAGCGACCACCACCTACTTTTCTGGAGCGACACGAAGCTGTACGTCATGAAATCAGTGAGGAGCGGCGGCCACACTGATAGACTGGAAAGGAAAACAGCTAGTATCAACGCTTCCGACTGCCACACTAGCTTCAGGACGGTCCCTACCTGATAACGTTGCGTGTTCTTCACGAGATACGACCCCACACTACTTTCCAGCTTGTGCAGCAAGTACTTATGTGTGACCATGAGCTGCATGACCAATGAAAATTCCCAATGCAGAGCTCCCAATAAGCGTTCTGAGACGGACGCCTAGCTAGAAACTCTCCCGCACTCGTCGCGGATAGTGCGACACGAGTGCAATCGTGGAGCTGTCGATGTCACTGTGGCAATGGACGTCCTTGCTGTGACATCGGCACGAGCATCAAGACAAGCAGTTGACCCGCCACGTCGCCATACATGCGACGTGTGTACCAAGGGCGACGAACGCAACAAGACGACGATCGGGCCGACAGCGATCAGATTTGTACCCACGAAGGTGCACGTGAGTGCAAACTCAATATCATAGTCGCGAAAGAGCAGGGTCCAGTAATCCACGGGCTGCAGGAGCGCAGAAAAGGAAAAAGGTAGCCCACGCCCACGAGAGAGAGATTCAGCACGCCTGCACTTCTACGTGTAAGTTCTGACAGCGCACTGGACACTGCTGTCGCGCAGATCTTAAAGCGGGGGGAGACGTCAGACGAGACGGAGAGCCAGCAACCTCCCGTCGTCCGAGGCAGTGGCGACAGCATTTGCACCAATGCCAGCGCTCGTGGGGATGGTTCGTCCGACTAAGTCCGACGAGGACTCTGGAAGTTGCAGCAGCAGCAGCAGCGAGGTTGCAGCACTTATCATGGTGCGCGGACGCAATCCGTTTGTGCTGCAGGCGCATCATTATTCGACCGAGCGGGTGCAGGCGTTGACGCTGCTTGTGCACGTGCGAGAGCAGAATTTGGATCACTTTAATGGAAGGCGCGGGACAGTAGGAGAGCAATGTGTAGCGGATGGGTCACGGCAGGTAGTAGGATAGACGGACGGGCGTCTGCATAATGGCGCTCGACACTAGCGATTGACCGACTAACGGACTTTGTTGCCTGGTGCTCGCGACCGCCTGACGGGTGGATGAATGGATGAATGCATGGCTGTTTTAACGAGGTGGCCAGCGATTGGTGGAGCTTCTGGGCCGTAATGAAGCGATTCAAGCGCTTGTACAGGAGATGGATGACGTCCCGTGACAACTGGAGCAACGAGTCAAGAGCAAGAGCAAAGATGGGACGAACACGCTCGAGTGCTCGGACGCGTCGGTTAGTGGCAGGTGGCAGACGAGTAATTTGTCTTCCAGCGTCTTGCAGCGTGTGCAAAATGGCAGCGACGGAGCTCAATCCTATGGGCGAAACACGGCGGTCGGTAATGTCGAATCGTCAGGGGGGTACCGTCCGCTGCCTGTACGACAGCTGGTCATGGCTGTATGGGTGTACCCGCCTCATTTCGAGGTTGCCCTCAGGGAGAACGAATACCCGTTAGTGACGTCATCAAGCAAGACGCTCTACCAGTATGGTCACATAAGCAAACGCTGGACGCTCATACGCAAAGGCTGATTGCGTGCCCTGGCATACTGTAATGAGTTTCTTTAGACATTAATATCATCGTACTCATTCTTCAGTGACTGCTGTTGTATAGTGTTTGCAACTTGATTTAGTTCTCCGAACTGGATTACTAATATCAAAGGGCGAGCTCCAGAGCTTGCTCCCCTATCTTAATCGGACTGGGTAATAACCGACAGATCTCGGTATATTTGTTTAATTTTATCGAAGGTCGCTCGTATTTCATAGACGGTGCGAAAAGAAGAATCGTCGGTAAAATTGACGAATTAAAATCGTCGAATAAACTTGGTTTGAAACAATTTATATACCGTTGTATATGTATATTTTATGAGCAAATTTCTTTCGCATATTGTGTCGGAGTCGGAGATGAAGACGACCGTGTGGAGTGTAGCTGAAGTGCTATAGCATACCAGAGTTAAAGATATACTATTTGATCACGAATACGACGTTGCTATTCCTTGCCTACGCGAGCGGCGTGTATATAGTTTTGTTGTAAACAAGGCCTTTATAACGTCCCACCTAATTGTTAAGTGTTGATCTAAGGCCGATGATGTGGAGGATGGTAATATCAGAAGGCTTATGGCTCGCAGTAGCAGATGGCCAAAGTGCGTGAAAAGGGAGTCGCAACTATTTAAGATCCGCACTGGAATGGTTCAGCCAAGGATTTTTTAATAAACAAGTACTTTTTCCTCAGTTTAGATGCAGCAGAAGAATCTTGCGAACTAGCACCTAGCGCAAATATTCATGACTATCCCTTACTAATTTTATCTATGTAAGGGTGAACCAGTAACATAGAAACCTTGCCTAAGCAACCGCAGCGGGTGTCTGAAGTCCAACATAAAGGTCCTTACAATCTACTTGTGAAGGTGCGGCCACATGTAACTATGTTATAGCGATTGGCCGCGCACATAGAATCGACAGCTCAATACCTGCACCAATTACCACTGGAAGACACTCGGGCGGGACTAATCCATACTATGAATTTTGCTATATCGTACTGCAAATGCTTCAAACAATTTTACGGCTAGTAATAATCGATGAGTGAAATATCAATATCTGTATTATGCTTTCAATATAAACGTCGGAGATGCTGTACATGAAATCTACCTTGTACGGGTTAGTCCCATGTCCGAATCAGTCGCTTTTCCAGCACACATTTTTAATCACCACGGTCGACAGATTTCATGAGGTTGGCCATTCTTGTTTCTGATGACGATTTTATGGGAGCGATAAATGCGAGCCCGAAGGGTGAAGATATAATGACTGTGCGCAAGGTAAAGACCGAATTATAAATCGTACTTGTCTATGTGTGTCTGTGTATAACGCTATATACCTTACACGTCGTACTAAGTGCGATGCAGTCTGTCGAATATTTTTGCCTGTCTGCAAATAACGCGGGGTGTGCGTTAAACGTCGTACTAAGTGGGATGTAGGATTTATACTTTCCTGTTGGTCATCAGGCATTGTTTCGAGCCTGATGGGTGAATCTATGAGTGACCAAGCGAAGACACGTGATTATTGCGAGCCCGAAGGGTGGAGCTATTAGTGAGTGTGCGCAAGGTTGAATGCCGAACTTTTAAATCGTACTTATCTGTCTGTGTGTCTGTCTGTCTGTAAATAACGCGGCTAGGTGTAGCTTACCCGTATTGAGTGCGATCTAGCCTGTCCCTACACATAGGTATACACTCACCCCTCTCTATAAGAGACTCTTTATAAGAGACACCCTCTATATAAGAGTCACAGTGTCGCTGAAAATTTCATACTATATAGGGATTTGTATACCGTTCTCATTATAAGCGAGTAAGATATAAGACACGAAAAACACTCGCCCATTTTAGTGGAAACCCTTTATATGAATCACTACCCCTACTTCTGCTGCTTATAAAAAAGTGGCATATGATGTGACAGTTGTTCTAGCCAATCATTTGTTAGAACCTTAAGCCAATTCAGCAACGTCATAGAACCTCGGACGTGACCTAATTTGGAAAGACGTAAAGCATGTCAATAGGCGGGCTTGTGACGCACTATTTACTGATTAAAGGCATGACGACAAACACAGCAGACAATTATTAACAATTTAGTAAGGCAAAGATAGGGAGACGTACTATTTAGTTTCGATGACTACACCACTACGCCACTGATCTAACACGTCCATCCAGGAACTCTTACCTCTTGCCGACATCAAGCCCGTGCAACCAATGTTCAACTTAGCGATTATCTCTCTTACTAGAGCAGAAGTACAAAGTATTTCAACACTGCAAAGAACGCCCAAATATTGCTTTAACGAATTCCAGACTTACATACGCATTCAGTTGTAGTACCGTATAAGTAAATCAACGGCGAATCGATTCATGGCCATTAAATAAACCAATTTTGAGGGATAAACCACAAAGTGAATAAAAAACGACGTGTGAAGCATCCTGAGTTCTCGAAGGAGCTGCCGATTTTTATTCACGGCGCGATGGCAACGGGATATCCGAAGATCCGGTCCTGAAGAAGCAGACCGACTGCGAATAAGCCACGATATCGAATATCATGATCTTATATTTTCCAAAGGCTGGCTCCAGAGTTTAAAGGGGTGGAACAACATCAAAAGCTGTGCGTTGACCGGCGATAGCGGAATTTATGTACTAAAGAAGCGCAAGGAGCAAAGTCTGGACTTTGATATTCGATCAAGTATTATTTCCAAATGATGTTTTATCTATAATGAGACAAAATTATTTTACGACTTGCCAACAAACAAAATCCTCTACGGTTCGATACAATGGCGAGAAGAGCGTAAATGTACGGATGACAGCTCTCCTTGCTGCAACGCAAGTGGTGCTAAGAAAATGGACCCTTGATCATCGGAAAGTTTAAAACCAAGGTGCTTTAAGGCTGTAGAGATCGAGATGCGTGGCATCATATATGATGCAAACTCAAATGCCTGCACGACTGGAATTATCTTTGACATGTGGCTGCACCAAATCAACCTTTGAATGCATGATCTCAAAGAACTGCTATTTCTCTATAACGCTTTCAGTCACAAAGTCTGACGAGAACTCAACAGCGTTACCGTGGTCTTTTCCCGCCTAACACGAATTACGCCATCCGAACGCTCGATGTAGATACGCGTTAATATCATGATTTATGAATGCGCACCTTCATAAATGGTAATAAATATCATGCAATTGTTAAACGTTTGCTACAAGAAACTTCATATGCGATAGCGCATGGATCTGAAAGAAGCAAACATGGAACGCAGACTTAATGTCCTAAAAGCCATTGAGTTTGCAGCTAAGAGCTGGAACACTATTGGTGGGGTATTCATTCGAAGTTTCTGGATCAAGATTGAGATCATCGAAGCGCCACAGATCGCGAATTAGCGTGCGCAAATGGTTATCAAAAGTCCAGCCTCGCCTTCCAACAAGACTGCTGCGATCTGGCTGATACGATTAAAATTCTAGGAGTTGGTGGTAGCGTGTAGGATTATGTCTTGATCAAGGACCACCCAGATTCATGAAGAACAAGAGACTCTTATTTAAGCAGAAGCGGAGCCCGCGGAAGTCGAAAGTGACGAAGATCAAGCGCTTGTCAGTGCAAAAAAAAGAAGCACTAAAGTGCTGCCTGCTTTTGCGTTTGTACTTCGTACGTCCATATAGAGACACATGTATCGTTCAGTCAGATCTGGATAAGATATCATCAGGTATTTGTAAAAAACGGTACGCTGGAGCGAAAAAGATCGATATGAGAGACATCATATAGTAAACAAACGTTACATATCATTAATATAGGGACATGTTCTGTAGCGCTACTTAAATGTCCCAATATTCAATTTTTCAGTCGTTATAAGATCTTGCAACTAATTTCTTACATATTCTCGATAATAGACTTTTTATAAGACACGCTATAAAAATTGGGCACAAAGTTGTCTCCTATAGAGAGGGGCGAGTGTACTGTATAGGCATACACGAAGTCACTCTTTGGCTAGGTCACTATTGAGATTCATGATCGTGATTGGCTTAAAATCGACAAAAGGTGAATATCATCACATAAAGCAAATGCTGGACGTTCAAAAGTAAAGACTAATCGCGTTGCCCAAGTATATTGTATTGGTTATACATACATTAACAGCATCATACTCCTTCTTGACTGCTGCTGTATAGTAATTTGCAACTTGATGCAGTTCTATGAACTGAATTACTTAAATTAAAGGGCGAGCTCCAGAGATTGCTCCCCTATCTTATAAAGGACGAGCTCCAGAGCTTGCTCCCCTATCTTATTGTTGCGAGCCCGAAGGGTGAAGCTATTAGTGAGTGTGCGCAAGGTTGAATACCAAACTTTTGAATCGTACTTATCGGTCTGTGTGTCTGTCTGTAAATAACGCGGCTAGGTGTACCTTACACGTACTAAATACGATCTAGCCTGTCCCCCATCATAGGTCGATTAGCATGATAGGTGTCACTCTATCGCTAGGTCAATATTGTGATGCACGCATGTGATTGGCTTAAAATCGATGAAAGGTGAATATGATCACATAACCAAACTCTGGACACTCATAAGAAAAGGCCGATCGCGTTACCCAAGTATACCGTACTGTGTTAATACATACATTAACAGCATCATACTCATTCTTCCGTGACTGCTGTTGTATAGTGTTTGCAACTTGATTCAGTTCGATGAACTGGATTACACATATCAAAGGGTGAGCTCCAGGGCTTGCTCCCCTATCTTATTGATTATTGGTAGGTGATGGATGATTCACGGAAGGGTAATGGCTGAATAACGTGACCCCTATATTATTAGCGTTTCCTTATTTCCCGATTCGTTCATAAATGGGTCTGGAGCGTGTCTTGTCGCATCGACCCCCCCCTCGTTTCGTCATCAATTCGACTGGGTGACTGAGTGACGCGGCTGCATCGTGGGTACCCGCAGAGTCTTTCCGTGTCAGATGTTGGTCTGGTCCGATTAAAGCAGGCTGCCGACGGGCTGCATTGGTTGTTTGAGACAGAGCTACCGCATCTGCACGCCGGGTTGACGTTGAGCGTTTGAGCTGGGGTCCGCACCTCAGGCAACACAGAATGGTCTTGTACGCACACTCCATCCATCACCGGTAGCGTGAACGGTCCCCCGAAACGGTCCTTGATGGTTTCAAATGTCAGGCAATTGATCGACGGGCGTTCCAGTCCACAAACGTCAGCTTACCCTTCCATTGAACCCTTGCTCGATAAATAAAATTATTTGCACATATACGTGGCTACGGGATGCAGCCCATCAGATTCCTTTTCAGGTCTGGAAGCATGACTACTGGCTCTCGGAATATCAAGTGTGGATGCTGTATCGCATCATCACCAAGCAAATCAATTTCTATCACGTGGGGCGCCCCACGGACAATAGCTGCGTGCATTACGGGCGTGTGACGGGGTACCTGAAACTTCACTACACGTTTGTTTGGGGGTGCTCGAAGGTTCGTGCGTGCTGGGGCAAGTTCCCCAGACACTGGACTGGCACTCTCGCTACTCCTCATATAATTTTAGATGCTTCGGCAACTGTGTCAACCGTCAGGCCCCGAAAATCCCGGCGCTTCAGTGGTTTCGACTGTCAGAGAGGTTTAAGACGACGTCGTGGCGGGAAAACAGGTATAACGAAGACTATGGTTTCTGGTGAGCTCTATGAGCATAACGCACTTATGGTGTGAGCGAAACGATGCCGTTTTTGAAGTCCGGAGTCCACGAATCCTGCCAGTGTGGTACGTGTTTGGACTACGAGTGTACGTCACCTGACCGCCTTGGCTACGGGAGTTCGTAGAGGCACAGACTCAGTGATTCAAGGGGTTCAGTTACATGAGAAGCAGTGTTCATGGGCCTCAGTTACACGCCTGTATCGAACTTTTTACCCTATAGTGTAGTGACAAACCACTCCGCTAGAAAGGTGCCACGAATCACCGCCGCCGCGTCGGGCGCTGTAATCCCGACTTCTAGCGCATGATAACAATAGGTAGGATAGATAGTCATAAATCTCACACGCTCTCTCTCAAGTGTCGCTGTCGCATTGATGTACAAGGCCACCGCTCGAAGAAAGCACTTGTCTGTATAGAGAACGATTCATGCTACAGTAACGTATATGCATTCGTTAATCGTGTCAGCAATTGCTTGCTATTGGTCAAAGGGATGCCGAACCAGAAACTCAATTCGTTTAAGGAGCGTCCATCTTCAAGAGATTGCTGCCGCGACAGAAGATCATGTCTCTTTTAGTGTCTTGGTTCGAAAACAATGTTTCATTCAAACACGCTTTCCACCCTTCGATAACACGTGTTCGCTGATCGTTTTGAGGGGATCTTGGTCAAGCTGCTCATATGTTTTGGTAATCATGTCATTGGCAGCAGACTGCGTCTGCACCTCTCGGGTGGTTTCCTTCTCTCTATACAGACAATCCGCTTCGTAAAGCTTTCCATACGACCCCACTATATGCAAACACCGTTCTCACTTTACATGGACCACGTCCTCTGTGAAGTGGAAAATGCGGTTGAAACACATAGCACGCTCGTTTCAGTTCGTGAAGTCTCGAAGAGCAGGCTATAGGTCACCGAAGTGAAGCGCTCATATGACACCGAAGTCATGCCCTCTGCGCTGGTAATCGTTGTCTGTGCTTAGGGCTCCGTCTCATACGGGATGGGGCGTGATTGGCCTATCGCCTCCGTCTTGTGCAGGACGGGATATCCCGCGAAGTGGGCGAAATTAGTCTATACAGCGTTCGATCCCGCCTCCGTCCTGAGCGGAACGGGGTATCCCGCGGGACAGTGTGGGACGATATCATTGAGCATTACACCCTTCAAAAAGTTAATTAGTACAGATTTGCATACACTAAAGCGCGCTTTATACGCACTGGGGAACCTAAGAATGAGATCCAAAGCAAAAAAAATAGAAAACGCAATGTGTTTAATGCTTACACCTGCTTCAACGGCTGTGGAGGCTATATGACGTATTCCTCGAGATTCCAATCGTTGCCGCTGAGTGCGTACTTTTTTCGCGCATAGAGATATTCTTAGGCGTGGTATCAGGGCAGGTCTAAGCATCCTCCTTTGATAGACTACATCTCCTGTATCCTCCAGAAAACAACTGTACATAAATAATGCTTTGAGTCGTGCTCTGCGATCCTGCTCATCAACCAGACACAAAAAAACTGCGTCTGCGTGAGGGGTAATCGTCAGGCATCACGATACACCATTGTTGATACAAGTGCCTGTACTTTTAGATTCTCCTTGTTCCTCATTTAAAGCACTTAATATGGTCAATATTCTTCGTGCATCCCTTCTCATCACTTTGTCAGGATAAGATAAGGGAGCAAGCTCTGGAGCTCGCCCTTTAATATGTGTAATCCAGTTCATCGAACTGAATCAAGTTGCAAACACTATACAACAGCAGTCACGGAAGAATGAGTATGATGCTGTTAATGTATGTATTAACACAGTACGGTATACTTGGGTAACGCGATCGGCCTTTTCTTATGAGTGTCCAGAGTTTGGTTATGTGATCATATTCACCTTTCATCGATTTTAAGCCAATCACATGCGTGCATCACAATATTGACCTAGCGATAGAGTGACACCTATCATGCTAATCGACCTATGATGGGGGACAGGCTAGATCGTATTTAGTACGTGTAAGGTACACCTAGCCGCGTTATTTACAGACAGACACACAGACCGATAAGTACGATTCAAAAGTTTGGTATTCAACCTTGCGCACACTCACTAATAGCTTCACCCTTCGGGCTCGCAATAATTGATGACCATACCACTGACAGCTTCAACCTTAGGGCTCGCAGTAATTTATGACCATACCACTGACAGCTTAAGTGATGAGGTTCATGCATTCGTCGATAGCGCTTACTCTTGTCTGACAAGAAATAAAGTAGTCGCTCTTAGCTCTTCTACATTTGCGACATTAGGCAGCTTGTGAATGAACGAGGCGATGACGGCCACAACTTAGCGTTGCAGTATCGTTTCGACATGCGAAAGATGGGAGCGAAAGCTATGAGCGACTACTTTATTTCTTGTCAGAGCGAAAGTAAGCGCTATCGACGAATGCATACACCTCGTCAATTAAGCTGTCAGTAATAATGCCATCAATTTTATCTTGACAAAGCGATGAGCAGAGGTGCACGGAGAACATTGACCATATTAAATAAACGTTATCTTAGGACAATAGTTTGCATCCACTGCTCTCGAGCCGCCAATCCCGTCGACTACCGCGTTGATTTTAATACCATCCTCGTTGACTTTACAACGTTCACGCCGCGTTCTTCGCTTGGAATGTCGGTCTAGGCCGGAACATCCCAGCACAGCAGTAGCATATGTATCCTTCGCGGCCATACCATCATATCTGGTACTCAGGTGTGCAATGGATCACTAAGACAAGAGTGGATTATCTGTATCAATACACGCAATTCCTTGACGCTTTATCGCTCCTTGTCTTCTGCCAACACCACAGCTATGAAATCTACTACTGAAGTCAAAGCCGACGGCAGTGACGGTCACTGCTTCATACCATGACTCACGTCCCACAAACAGCACTATGTCACTTGTGTTTAATACATTTGTATTCTAAGTGACGACAAATCACGCCCACCACATCAAATTCCAACCAACGGTGCTTCCTTCTCTTCCGCCACCAATATGCCCTCCAAGTAGCACTTAATTTTATCGTTAATGGTGTACCATGACGCGTAACGATTACCCTTATGCAGGCAGAATGTTTTTGTGTCTGGGCGATGAATAGTAACACAAAGTACGACTCAAAAGCACTATTTGTATAATATTATTTGTCAATTAACGGATACAAGAGAGAAGATGGAGTTATCAAAGGAGGATGTTTAGATCTGCCCGTGGTATCAACGAGTTTACAATGATTAAATACAGTATTAACATCAATGCAGTTAAGTGCCACCGGGGCCCGTAGTCTCGTAGCGTGGTCTTTGCGGTAACTTCAAGCAATGCAATTTCTCAAAAACGATCCCGACGCTTGGTGGGCAAAAGTTAAGCCTTTGATGAAGCTATGAAGCAATCGACGATAGGTCCAGCTAAAAGCGCAACATGTTTAGACTGTAAACTTATACATCAAATAACTGCCAAATGACACTCACAGCACTAAAATTAAGGTCGCGAGCTGCCCATATATTAAGAACATCCATCGGGTCGTCGTTGGGGGCAACTAATAATCGTTACGAGCATCTCCAAGTACCTTGGTGCATGCCTTGGCAGAAAGGTCGATCAAGTTTCAATAATAAATATTGAATCAAACAATGGATTCATATAAAAAGATGATTCATACATGTAATGTTCTCATATGAATACAAATTTATAGAATCTCGATGGTATGTACAGATTAAGATAGGGGAGCAAGCTCTGGGGCTCGCCCCTTGATATAAGTAATTCAGTTCATAGAACTGAATCAAGTTGCTAAATACAATATTACAGCAGTCAATGAAAAATGAATATGATGCTGTTTATGTCTGTACTAACCCAGCGCAGTATACTCGGGCAACGCGATCAGTCTTTGCTTGCTTATCCAGCCTTTGCTTATGTGATCCTATCCAGCTTTGATCAATTTTAGGCCAATCACAAGCGTACGCACAATAGTGACCTAGCCAAAGAGTGACTACGGATATGCCTATTCACCTATGAGGGGGGCAAGGCTAGATCGCACTTAATAAGTAAAAGTACACCTAACCGCGTTTTTTTACAGACACACAGACAGATAGGTACGATTTAAAAGCTCGGCATTCAACCTTGCGCCCAGTCACTACAGTAATAGCTACCCTTCGGCCTCGCAATTACCATGATTAGAAATATTTGAAAGCATATGCTCATTGGCCGATATAGGCCATTATATCTGCTTGCAGTAAATGCCATTAACTTGCAAATTCGGCTACTTTTAGATTAGGCACTTACTGGGATTTAGATTAGGCATAAATTTCCGAAATGCCTAATCTACAGAGCGCTGGCTATTAACGTTTAAGCACTGAAGACTTTAGCTTCGCTCCATTGATGCAGATTAGCGAGTTGCGTTTGGCAAGATGTATGACAGACAAATGATTAGAGAAGTCTGAGCGATGGCAGACTCTTGCTCCAACAGACTCTGCGTGGCGCGAGGAACACACTTGAAGGCATGGCCCAATTCTATTAATTGTGAGGAATCTACTAGGACTCATGAAATGCACGAACTCAGCATCTAGAAGGTTAAGAACGAACTGACGGACCGAGTGTACGCATGATGATATAGCGCCCACGTTCTTGAGCACAACCCGCATAGTTCATTGAATTATCTTGCTGTGCGCTGTCTGGAAGCTACAGGTCAGTATCGTCACTGACCACGACATTTCAAAAGGGGTCACAACGTTCCAGATGAAAAAATGACGTAAATTTCAATTGCAAACGATCTACAGTCATGTAACGCAGCGCTACTCTGTCTATATTATGATTGCGGCATCAAAAAAGTACTGAAACGTTCGTAACAGGAGCGTAGATGCCAGGTGAAGACTGGCAT
>JH598330.1:354863-399428 GCA_000173235.2 Hyaloperonospora arabidopsidis Emoy2
CGTCTCGTGCGCGTAACGCTACATGAGGCTGTGTCGTCATCGATTATTTAGGTAGTTCTAAATACAACTACATCTATTGCTCATTACTCCAACATGCTTCGTAGGCTATCCATTTCAATTGAATAAACTATATTGACAAAAGATGAGAGGACATGCACTATGTAGAAAGAGAACGTTCACTATTTAGCCTTAGTCCGGATCCTCTTTACGTCTTCGTAACGTTCCATCTTCATGACGATGATCAACCATATCTTCAGCTCTAGTGCTGCAGCTCACGATGTTGAACTTGAAGTCGCTCCTGCGCCGGTACCCTTCGCTAGTGTCGATAATTTCTCTGCTTACACCGATAAATACGCTACTGATACTGTCAGTCTTTTCACCCCCGCTCCATCATAGAGTCGTAAAGTTGTGCTGACCCCTCTCAGTTGGGTTATTCGGTTTTCAAAAGAAAGCTGTCCGTACCGTCAAGCGTACGCTGTGCGCTTTCGCTGTCAGCATGGCCGCACAAGATTGAGCGGCATCAAGCGCATTTTCTTGCTTCTTGCTAGAAAAGACTCCCAATAATTGAACGGGCGATTGATGTTGTCGCTTGACCGCGGAATTAAATCCGTTGGCAAATGTGTGATTTATCGGTCACCTTTGACAAGAATTTGCGCAAAATTGAGACCGGTCGGCACTTTCAAACAACTACCACTTTTAGACACATCCGACGCATAAACGATATAAAGCTGTCGGCATTACCGGTGGAGCGGCGCGGGCCACGAAGGGTAGATAATATGAAGGCCACATTTTTCCAGATGCATCATTATGTAGCTGCTCCACAGTAATTCGCGCATATGTGATACTATAAAAATACATTTAACACGTGCCATATCTATTTTTTTAATTCAGGGTTTCCGAAACACTAAAAAGAGACAAAAATCAATATGAGGTCAAGTGATGATCACAACCACTTTGAATAAGCTATCTTTAAAGGTTTGTGCGTATGAATGAATGCAAAGTCTTCAATAAGACCACGTTGCTCTTGCCTCCATCAGTTCTGGTACAGAATATACCATCATTATGTCGGCATGCTCTTGTGCTCGCTAATCGACAACCCTCCAAACTAACAAAAGACATAACGGAAGGCTACGACTTATGCTGTATGAAGGAGGTTAAAATAATATTAAATCAACGAGGGGCTTAAAAAGGGAGTTGTTAGCTTTACTTTCTTTTTGGTAAGATTCATTCCCTTTGTATTTCGTTAAGAAAAAAACACTCGATTCTACTAATTATGATTGGCCAAAATTATTATATATAAACATATCTTCGTTTTTGCTAAAATTGAATAGGACATCTAAGAAATTAAACTAAATAATATAAAAATGTATAATATAAAAACGTTTTGAGATCACTGACAAAATAAATACACATAGCATCCTTCCTCCTCCAGAGACCGAATATGACAGCCGTGAGGATCTGCTATCTGCAGATCAGAGTTGGGCTCTACGCCATGGATAATCAGTGACTATCAAACTGTCAGTATCTGGTAAAAATGTACAGCTTAAATGTGATCGTGGCGGTGCAAATGTGCTCCAAAAAAAACTACAGACAACGAGTCGTCGTATTGACTGCCCATTTCTACTCTCTGAAAAAATTTCTACAAAAACTGGAAAGTGGAAGCTAAAGACAAAACTCAGCAACCACAATCACGAACAATCACCTACTTGTCTGGAAATTTAATCCATAGAAAGCTAACAAACGCGCAGACAAAACAAGTCAAGCATATGAAGAACGCTGGTGTCAAGCAGCCTGCAATTCTGTCTGCATTAAGAACAACTGATGGAAAAGCCTTTTCAAACTTGCGCGATATATAAAAGGCAATATTTTTGATGCGTATCTAGTAGCTCGTAGTGATATCTCCAGTGGATGAATTACTAGACAATCTTCAAGAAAGTAAATGGACGTATCATGTTGACGCGAATGAGTCTGGAAACATCACAGGCCTGTTTTTGCACACCCGGAAGGTATTACACTAGTAAACCGGTACAGAAACGTTGTGGTAACGAACTGCACTTATAAAACACACAGAGTTCGAATGCCAATTCTTCACATCATCGGAATGACTGCAAGTAACACAACTTTAACAGTGGGTTTTGGCGTTTTGGACATGGAGAGATATGAGAATTATATGTGGGCAATGTCAAAAGTGTCCAAAGTGTGGGAAATGGCTCTGTACCGAATGTAATTGTCACAGACCAGGAGCAGGCACTTATGAATGTCGTCCAGCAAGTTTTTCCGCTGTCTACAAATATTTTGTGCATTTGGAATATCAATAAAAACAATTTTGCCTACTGCAAGAAAACCTTTTAAGTCCAGGATACCTTTGATGCATTCATGCAAGGGTGGAACGTATTAGTATCTTCAACAAATGAAGAAGACTACGAGAAGAAACTTTCGAACCTCGCAAGGATGATTTCAGAAAAGCTGGAAGTGCTTAACTACGTTACAAAGACATGGCTTGTCTCACAAAAACATTTCGTGAAGGCTAGGACTTTAAATCATTAACATTTTGGATATAAGTCCTTGTCGCGAACAGAGGGAGCTCATGTATTTATGAAGAAGTTTTTACAAGTCTCTACAGAAGACTTACTAATAGTATTCAAGAAACAGGAGAATGCGCTCGCTAACCAGATTAAAGCATAGATGGATCATAGAAACAAAGAAACAATACATTCGTTTCTTTGCTAGAGCTTCCAGAAATATTTGCTCCGGTAAGCGAAGAATTTCTTTGCTTGATCTAAAGAAATGTCTTTCGCATCATGGTAAAATCCGACAAGAATCCAGTCTATGCACCAAAATATTTACCTTAGATATAGGGACTCCGTGTTCGCATGAGCTTAAATTCGACAGTTAAAGTAGAGTTGCACTGACCGCTATCAATTTCCATGCGCAATGGCAACAGGAAAAGAGTGCAAAAAGTGTACTTGTCGTATAAAAATTTTCGACACAATAATTCACATATACTTACTTCTTTTGACTTTATTAGGGTGAGGGAGAATGTTTGATGAGCACTGGATTTTGATTCAAGCGCGCATTCATATGTGCCCAAAACTAGAACAAGCGAGGGTAAATTTTACGTTGAAAAGGTTCTCGACGGTCGGATAGCTGTTGTTTGTATTCAGCCGCCGTTAATAAATTTGCAACCCCGCGGAAGACCTGTCGGCGTCAGAAATCTCCCAAAGAAAAGCAAGAAAAGGGATGCGTCGTTATTTGAGCACATGGAGGACCGCTCAGGAAAACGAAGGTGTTGATATGTAAAGTTATTGGGCACAGCAGACGTATCTGTCCCTCGGTTGATCGTTAATGTAAATTATATCAACACTGCATTCCATATTGATCAAATACTTCTTTTTAGATGTGAGCAATGGTGCTATATGTATTCATCATCGCCTGTAACTTTGGACAGCACAAAATATAACACATTACCCACCCGGCTAGTAAAGAAGCGAATATTCTATATTCATCTTAGATCGTGTATGGAACGAATGTGCGTCCGCATCGTCGGCTTTACTTTATTGATATGTAATGCTTTCTGCTATTAGCAAAATCTTGATCATCTTCTTCACCACTGTCTTCTTGGTATGTTACAGTTTGACCTGATGATGCTGGTTCGCTGTTGTCCAACGTCTAAATGGTACCCATTGATAATACATAATGAAAATGGTTTATTTTCTTATAACTTTTTTTATAAATCTTAATACATTGTCCTAGCTGGAATGGGTATCAGAAATGTTTTTGGTTCTTTAATCATAGGTATTTCAAGAAATCCTTCGTCTCATTAATTCTTGCTGTATAGGTATTTCAAGAAATCCTTCTTCTCATCAATTATTGTTAATTCTTGCTATATAAGTATTTCAAGAAATCCTTCTTCTCATCAATTATTGTTAATTCTTGCTATATAAGTATTTCAAGAAATCCTTCTTCTCATCAATTATTGTTAATTCTTGCTATATAAGTATTTCAAGAAATCCTTCTTCTCATCAATTCTTGCTGTAAAGAAGGATCTCTTGAAATACCTATGACTAAAGAACCAAAAACATTTCCAATACCTATTTCAGCTAAGACAATGTATTAAGATTTATAAAAAAAAGTTACAAGAAAATAAACCATTTTCATTATGTATTATCAATGGGTGCCATTTTTGGAATATTTACTGGATTTTATTATTGGATTGGAAAAATTTCTGGCCGTCTAAAAAAACCAACACTAAAGCATGAGCAGTTACAACAACATTATATAAATGATGACCTTAATCATCTGATGAAGTCCTCGTCTCTATCGTCGATATCGTCCAGGCCTTTATCTTCGACATCTACCTGGACTCGATTCCTCACGTCTACTTGGGCCCGATCACCTCACGTCTTCCTGGCCTTAAGTATCGAAGGCAGGCTAGGTCTTGTGTAAAACCAATTTCAGTCATTTAGTCGTTTCTATATGACAGAGGTAAAGAAACAGTTATTTCTAAAGTTAGACGCCGCTTCAGAATTACTTCTCTCAAAATGTCAACCTTTTAGCTTAGTGCGAATGACTCCCGCATCCCCGCTGTCACGCCCTCGCATTTGCATCACCTTGATCCGTTTCCGTGATGATCAAAGTGGCAGATTGACTACCAGACGATGCCATCCACATCGCGGAACTCATAGTGCCCACGGGGGGATAAGAATGGAAAACGAAATTTTTCACACACAGTATTGACCATTCCGAATTAATTGTTTTGAGTGTTTACTTTACATAAAAAGGACCGTTAATCTAATCGAAAGGGGGTGAATTGAACTAACAAGGGATTGAATCAAAAAATTGCTTTAAAAATTGATATTCTCTTGCTAAAATATGGCGGTCCTCTTGCTAAACAGTTGATGTTCTCTCAGCATTTGTCAACATAGTCTATTAAGGTTAAATGGATAGCCTGCGAATTATGTAGATCTACTTAGTAATAAATGTACGTGTATTTAAAGTAGTTCGTCTTTTTACATATGAAAATATATTTCTTTAAAGTACCGATCCCACTTGTATTTACACTTTATAGTAGAGCCGCCACGAGAGTCGGAAAAGCGGACAAATGCAAAAACATAGGGTGTCGCGGCAAGTCCAGGATGCATATTCATAACGATCGAGAAGAAAATGCTGATGTCGAACTTGATGATGGTGTATTTATTCCACGCTGTCCATAAATTAAACATTTAGGGTATAAATGTCCGTAAAAACGTTTGACGCGTTTGTAGTACGGAATGGCGATATGATAGCACGGAATAGACCGCCCACAAAAGCTAAATACATATGGAGATTAAATCAGCTCTGTATTTTCACTTAGTGCGCCTCTCCTGTCAAGTTACATTAGCTAACCTCTAATATTTAATTTTCTGCTTGTATATTACAAACGCACGTCCGGTAGTACTTGTTCAAATTTTATCGGCTTCATTACGAGCTCAAAAGGTGATGTTTTTAGTAACTGTGCGCAACGTGGGTGGATGCCACACTTTTATAACCTATTTTCTGTCTGTGTGTGCCTATAAATAAAGCTAGGTGTACCTCAAAACATGAGCAAGGTGCAATGTAGCATGTCCCCTCCTTATTAAAAAATATGCATTGCTGGTCCTTTTCTATGAATAAGTCACCAATTGAGACCGCGCTGAAAGTGAAGGACACACACAACAATGCCCGCATGCGATTGTATCAACAGTGATTGAGGAAGAACCGAAGGATAACAAGAAATAGCCGATACCTAGGGGCAGAGAAAACGTCGCACCTCAGGCATACAATTTATGTGAAGTGGATTTTATCCATGCTCGGTAATAAACTTAACAGTATGATTTTATGAGCAACTACTATTTATCTCTGTGGCTGAGAGAGCTCCCTTATAAATCGTTTTTATTAATGAATTAGTCATAAATCGTCGGCCGGACTTTTTGGTTGACAGAGTTGCCGACCAGGATCATTGTCCGTCTTCATTTTTCATATTCGTCTCTTAATAAATTCAGCAAACACTATCCATCGGTGCATTAATTTTCAATAAGCAACGCTTAAACCGTTCCCTATCTGCTAACAACCAGGAATGGGTACGTGAATATCGAGGAGTTGACTCAGTTCCCTACTCTAAATTATTTACATGTAAGGACAAGCTTCAAATCTTGGCCCCCTATCGTGCAAATTCGAACGAGTCAGTATCCTTACACAATTCCAGTGCAAACAAGATTATGTCTTGAATTCAGAACTGTGCGCTACCAGCGTTACAATCCACTGATTTTGTTCATACCGAAGCTACGCTTACGATAGATACGAAGCTTTAAGCGTCAAACTTTTGACTAGAAAAACACCACTAGGTTTGTGCTGCGATCTTTCGTATACACGTATCTGTATAAACTGCAAATACATCTGTATGTAAGACCGCAGCGCAAGCCTAGTGGTGTTATTGAATTCAAGAGGATGACATGGTGAAACTGCAATCGGTAAATGCATGTACGATTAAATACATCGAAGAGTCCATCATGATGACGCTCAGAATTCCTCCTGGTGCCTTTGATTATCACTGCCGTTCCGATCACTCGATTGGTTCAATCCCCTGTTAGACCAAGCCAAGGTCGTTAAAAATGTGTAACACTTAAGTCCAGTGATAATACCCTGTAACCCCGGTACCACTGAGCTCGGCATCCCGTATAGGTCATAAAACCCAACATCGAATAGTCAGGGGCCCTGGACTGACTAATTATCCGATAATTCAGCAAATAGTAGCCAACTGGTAGGGGGGGTGTAGGCTTCGCCGAAGAGGACAGCCGTCGGTCGTTAGATATAGTAAATGTATCCACTATACCTAAAATCAAAAACAGATCATGATGACCATGGTGGTTTTGCGATTGGTATACTGACTTATACTTATAAGGTTGATAAACCTGGTGTAACGGGGTTGTTCAATGTATTAGGTTCAGGCGTCACAGAGCGTCAGTTAGTCCAACACATAGCCACATAGATGGTGGTATACCGATGTACATTTATGAAGTGTGCATCGGTCTACAGAAGTTAAAAGTCACCGGATCCTCATAGCCTCAGTATGTGGTGTAGAGCTAGGCTTAAAGTCAGCATGCGATCATCAGGATCTGTAGCATCTCTTCAATGTAGACCTTCAAATTTTCATTAGAAATCGACAAATGAGATTAAGATTATTCGTTATAGAGAGAGGCTTGAAAATGGAGTCATGTGACTTCCAATGAGACTGTAATTGAGGTGTATCTCGAATGCCTAATTAAAGTCACATATTGTGAGTGTCAGGGGCGGGGACAATCCGCCCTAGAAATCTTGCGATTCCGTACTACAAACACGTCAAACGTTTGTACGGAACAGAAATATTTTTTGTGATTAACAATGATATCTGAATGACAAAGTAAACGAGAATGTTGTCAATAAGTTTCGTTAGGCTGACGCAATCCAAACAGGCTTTTTTTTACCACACCAGGTCACCTTTCGCTCGAAGGCTACAGCATCTTCTTTTCTCCGGGCCGGACGCCATGCTTGCCCACGATGCAACCAGGAAGTGGTATTTCGTTAGCAGCAAATATACACTTCTTGAGGTTGGTATTCAACTTGTGCTTGCGCGTGACTGTAAGAACCTTTCGGACGTAGAGTTGGTGCGTTTTCACATCCGTCTGTTTGACCATAGCCAGACTATGGACTAGAACATCATCGAAATAACTGGGCGCGAACTCTCTTACGGATCTTAATAGATTTGTTATACATCTGTTGAATGTGACAGAGTCATTACTTATCCCTTGTGGCATTACTAACCACTCCCAAAGCATACCGCTTGGGGTGCTCACTGCAGCATAGGGAATGTCCCTTTCGCGCATAAGGACTGATATAACCCATCCATCAGATCCATGGATGAAAAGATGGTACTCTTAGCCATACCATCTATAATAACACCTTTCCTTGGTATTGGTGTTTGAGCTGATACAGTGGCAGCATTCAACTTGTTGAAGGCGTGTACTATCTGCCACCCTCCTGTGGCCTTTCGCACACAGAAGGTCGGAGAGCTATGTGGGGAAGTAGATTCCCTCACATGGCCGGCTGCTAAGCGATCTGCAAAGAATTTGTTGATCGATAGTACTTGTTCATGAGGCAGTGGCCATTGTTTCATGACACAGTACTTCGAACCCGGTTTCAGGTCGATTTTGTGACGAGTACCTTTGTCATTAGGTAACTCGCACGGGACTGCTTCTGGGAATACATCCCTGAATTCCATCAAATCATCGTAGAGAGGATTTGTTCTGAGCGATTCCCACGATTGAGATGTATATCGCTCAATTTAAGTCTTCTCATCAGGGACACTCTCGTCCATTAATGAGCTACTGAGAACTCGTTCATCTTCGGCAAAGACCATTGCCGATCGGATATCACTGACTTACTCATACTCCGCGACGAGTACGCAGATCTGCTTGATTTTGTCACTACGCAGATCACGCAAGAACCTCTTTTGGTTCAGCGGGGGTAACTGAGTGACCTTCGAAGTTAATCTCGGAGGCGCGATCAGATCAAACATATGGCTACCTATGCTTGATCCGTCATTAACCAGGACATTCAAAGGCTCTGTCATATCATGGGAACTTGCTTCCACTGTTTGTTGGGGACTTATTCCCTCAACTCTAGCCCCTTGGACTATTCCATCCCCGTATTGAACATCATTGACAATCGGTTCGTCATGATGTGGGTGTTGTCTATTAAGGAGGTAACCATGCCCCAGTCCGCTCGACTTATTCGAGAGGTGGGCCTTCGGCGCTTCCTGCGTTGTTATGCAGTCGCCGGAATCTTGCTCCGCAATATGATGGTTATTCATATTTTGATCTTGTGCAGTCGTACTAACGACCGAACCACACGTGAGGCCATCGCACTCACTCGTAGTACATCCACATGGTAGCGGACGCTCCAAGACGTTCATCAAATGGGCGTCTGGTGAACAAGCAGCGGGCATATCGACACTTCGTCGATGCCAGCTGACTTGTGGCTCGTACCTTCTGAGCCACGGTAAACCAAGGATAACATCAAATTTGTCATTCAAGTCCAAGCCGATGAATCCATCATCGTATTGAACTTCTTTCAGTGTATAGGAATTTCCTACTACATGTTTCATCACTGTTACGGATGCGCGTGTAGCGAGGCGTACGGTCATCCTCGTTGGAGGGATCTCTCGTTCGATGTACTTGAGCTTGCTACTGTCTAGCGATTGGCGTTGTACAAAGTTGTTTGACTCCCCACAATCGACCAGGGCTCGTAGTGACATGTCCTTCGCCACTTCAAGCTTCAAGGTAATGAGGCTTCCCTCATTACCAGATGCGGTAACATACAATGATTGCGTGTTGGGAGCAATTCTCGTCAAGAGGCCTGCAAATTCACTTGACGTTTCTGGATCAGTAGGGTGCTCCGCACCTACTGACCCTGACCGTTTTGTGGTCGTCCGTTACGGTGTTGCGTTTTCGCAACAGTGTCGGACCCACGCCTCGGACCCTTCTTGGCCGCTTGACAATTACTGTTTCCTGAGGTACGTGGTACCGCGTTCGGGGCACTGCATTCGTATGCATGTGCCCTGGCTTTTGACAACTATTTCATATCTTTAATTTCTTATAATTGGTAACGCGAGAGCTTTCACTCTCAGCTTAACAGAGGTCTATCGGTTCTGAGCCTCCGCTTTCCTGTCGCCTCGGGAGACGATAGGAGTTTGAACTCACGTGAGCTTGTTTCACGCTGAAATCTTCTTGTTCCGCAACTCGGATTGCCTCTTCCAGGGTATCAAATTCCAACCGGAAGAGATAGGTTCTGAATGGACCGTCTGTGAGACCCTGCATGAACAACTTAATCAATGTCTGTTTAATTCGTCGGATTGGACGTGATGCAACTCGTAGGATGACGTATGTACAGAATGTACGAGTATACATCACGTTTGCCTTGTTTGAGTTTCAGGCGTTCAGAGCGAGCCCTGAACTCCGTGAGCGGTGGTTAGAATGTTAGCCTAAGCAGGGACATGAAGACTTCTAACGACCCAAAGACAAATGAGTCGTGAAGCTTGAGGCCCAAGTCTTCGCACGCCCTTCCAAGTTCTACTGAGCAAATGCAGGTTGCATTTTCTCATCGAAGATGTGACGAGCCCTTATAGCGTCATCTAGCTCAACAAACCATCGCAG
This sequence comes from Hyaloperonospora arabidopsidis Emoy2, assembly GCA_000173235.2. Taxonomy (NCBI): domain Eukaryota; phylum Oomycota; class Peronosporomycetes; order Peronosporales; family Peronosporaceae; genus Hyaloperonospora; species Hyaloperonospora arabidopsidis. Next base: position 365,072 of record JH598330.1, read on the forward strand.
CAGAGCATCTTCTACAGCTGCTTTGTATTTGGAGATGTCAACACACATGTCCACCCGGTAGCAGCAGCCTGCTGCTGCTGGCTCAATAGCTAGAACTATTGAGCGCTCTGTTCTCTCAAGGGCGCTGTCTGTTGAGACCCTTGTTGATGAAACAAGGCTACCGTGTCCCGTTCAGCGTCAAGTTTATTCTGAATGAACTTGGCGATAGCGGCAAGCTGCCCATCTGGACCCAAAGCGGACAGCATTGCGCCGAAGGCTTCTTTCCCTATCGTCGAATTCAATCGTTCAACGGCATCTCATTCGATTTGACTCAAATGAGAGTAGCTCTCATGCGTTGGATAGAAGTCTTCCGCTTCATCTTCCAACATGTTCATAGTCGTTGGACGGAGTACAAAGTAATACTAGGTGTTACGGGGCACCGGTCGCTTGTACTGTCACAGTACAATCTGCTTACACTGAACACAGAGTCAGTTGGTGCCTAGAGACTTTACGTACACACGTCGTGCAGAAGAAGGTTCAACACGAGAAAAGGGGTAAAAGTAGAACTGTATGTAGTATAGTTAATCTTTGTTAATAAATCCTATTTAGTCTTCTTTTAGCTATATCTGAATACAAACATGTATTGTAATTTTCTGCTCACCGCTCATTGCGTTCCTCTGTCGTGGCTTGGCTTCATAGGTTGATATCATTAATCTATGTCAACCAATGAGCATTGTATTGCTTTTGCAGCACAATATTACTTATTTAGCCAATATTATGAGAATATTCTACTTGTTCTTACAGAATATTCGTACTTGATATTTACCTTGTATAAACTATCATGTAACGAAGGCCCTCCTTTACAGCTTTTGTTGATTGTGCGATTTTTCCGTTAGGAGGCGCGGCAATACAGATCAACCATGAGGACTGGCGCTTTCTTGTACGCGCTTCTGCTCGCAGCTTCAGCCCCTGCTACGAGCCCCCAGGAGTGTGGAACAGATACGCTCGGTCAAGAAGTGGTGGAGGCGTTTGCTCAACAAACGCCCGTAGCAGAGGCCAAGAAGGCTGCCGTGAGACTCAATCCAACGATTCTTATCGGTGATGAATGCTTGCCGTTCCCCGTGGGGAACAAACTGGGTCAGCTGGGTGAAGGTCTTAAGCCTACGGGAGCTAACGATGGCAAGTGCAAGAGATCCGGTCGCGGCTCTCAAGCATACGGGCGTGTAACTCAGTAAAACACAAAGTGGGTTTTCTTGTACGCATACTATTCGCCAAAAATCCACGCAGATGGTCACTATGCTCGCCATGACTGGAACGCTGCTATCATTTTCATCAACCACCTTAAAGAAGCGGAGAAGATGATGTCCTGATGTTGATGAACCATCGCCACGAGCTCTCTCAAAAGTTAAATCATGAGCCTTACAGAATGGACGGTGACCACGTCGAACTCGTCTTGGGCGGGGCCGATCTCACACTCGAGGTGACCTCACAGAACGGTGTTCACACCCTCCCATTGATCATGTGGAAGCAGCTGTCGAACGAAGCGCGCAATGCGCTCAATTGTACCACGCGGGGCACCGAGTTCAAGATGTCATTAGTCGATGCCAATTGCTTTTGGAGAAGGCTTGGCATGTGACTTAGTGATCCCGCATTTGCAGTGCTGCATCCAGTGCGCCTGCCATTTTTCACCTAGAATATGTGCTTCCTCTCCGAAAGCTATGGTGCAACATTCGCTGCCAGAATTACATAAGAGATATAGTAGCGTTACATGACATTACCGAATAGCTTTGCATTGAAATTTCCGTTGTTGGTTGATCTTGTGAGGTTCTGGCTTTCAATTCTCAGGACCTGTAGTGACGTTGGTCTGCAGCTGTTAAGCTGCATATAGCAAGTCAATACATCCCACACGTGTCGGTTTCTGCTCAAGCACGAGAGGTTCAGGTCTACAACACGGGATTGCGCAAACCAATGTAGATGCTGCTGGCTATTGGATCAATCCCGCTTGCTGTGTCTTTGTTTCCTAGGCGCTGTGATCGTGCACGGTAAGCCTGAACGGCTCCTTATCAAATAGACACCCCGGTCCGCGCTCTGATGTATAGTCCTAGTCTCACGCTGGACTAGTTAGAGCAAGTGTCACATCCCTCGCAAAGACTTTTACCTCAGTGACGTTTTCATATTTTTTCAAACACTTCCTTACAGTAATCTGCACTACAGAGTGGAACTTACGAACTTAGGTGCTGCCACGTTGTTATTCGATGCAGCGATACTAGCAACCGGCTATAAGCTCTCCGACATACTAAGATTTAAACTAGGGGAAACGTTAACCACCCACCAGGTTTTTGTTAACCACCCACCACCCTTATATATTACCGTATTTACTCGATTTACGCCTTCTGATTGGTAGGATTGAGAATATCACGGTTCTCAGTAGTAGTTTAAGATAGGGGAGAAAGCTCTGGAGCTCGCCCTTTGATAAAAGTAATTCAGTTCACAGAACTGATCAATTTCTATACATATTCACGTATCTTGCGTTCTGTCACTAATAGCTTCATCTTTCGGGCTCGCAATAAACTAAATGGCTGTAAAGCACGTTTTCGATGACCAACGCGTACGATGTCGTTGTGTCGATCAAAGTGCGTATCCCGAAAGTTTATTTTGATGAGGTTTGTTACTAGCAATGACCTGCCGTTACCTCCCTTCCTCCGTACATACAAGAAGGCAACCACTGTACAACAGCATTCACTGAAGAATGAGTATGATGCTCTTAATGTATGTATTTATCCAGTAGAGTATACTCAAGCCTTTGCTTATTAGTGTCCAGCATTTGCCTATGTGATCTTATTCACATTTGATTGATTTTAAGCCAAACACGAGCGTGCGCCATGATAGTGACCTAGCCAAAGAGTGATTTCGGATATGCTTATATATACCGATGAGGGGGGCAGGCTAGATCGCACTTTGTACGAGTAAGGTACACCTAGCCGCGTTATTTACAGACATACACACAGACACACTCACAAATAAGTACGATTTAAAAAGTTCGGCATTCACCTTGCGCACAGTCACTAATAGCTTACACTTCGGGCTTGCCACAATCTCATTTACATTTGATAAAATACTAGATCTGAATATTCTATGCATGTCTTGAAGTCGGCGACGTGTGGTAATTTATTATTCAGCTACTTCCTTCACAATACACTGGAACCCGAGAAGCAAGTAGTGGCGACAATCTAAGGTGGGGGGCAATCCCTGACATGAGTAAGTACACTTACCTGGTTCTAGTCCAAATCGCTCGCGTTTAATTACCGTACGGCACTTGTCTTCACATTACAGCACGTTGAAGGCGAGGCCAAGACGTAACTATTGCAAGACTCCAGTGCACGTGTCATGGAAAGAGAAAGTGTTGTCAAAGAGGACCATAAGTATGTGTGGGTCGCTCTCATGGTGCTAATTTATGTCCGCCACGAAAAGAAGAATTTGCGGCGGTACTCCGGTATGTGACTGGATGGCGTACGAATGATAAAGCGATTAAGTGGGTAACTATTCGACGCTAATGAAGTAATATTTCTCTACTTGTGAGTTTGCTGATGTAGTAAAGGATACAAGAAGCGTGGCTTCAACAAGTTTAATATTGCGAACGACGAGTGAGAAGGTTTTACCTGCATCCAATAGCAGGAGGTCGACAGGGTTAAATCACTACGTTGCTTTCTAAAAGTAAGATTATTCTGCGATAATATGATTTAATGATTGTGGAGGAAAGATTGACACTGTGCGGGATGAAGGAGATTGTTTATGTAGAAGAGATACACATCTCCTAGTCAGACGAAGATTTACGACTCAAGGAGTCACTTTGTTCTACAGATCTAAGTTCCTATTAATTTAGAGAGTATCTAGCTCTGATAAATAAATAACGAAGACTCGCAGAGTCTTCACACTCGTGGAGATTCTAGTCCAGATTTAGGGTACTAACAACGATTCCAAGAATCTTACGCACAAAGTGCTCTAGCGTATTCGCCACAAGAAGGCTCTTACTCTTTGCGATCTGTGGACATCTAAACTAGATACGTATCAACAATAGATCAGTAGGGGAACTGATATTTTATTTCAAAGTTTTATCTGTAATAAACCTCATTCAACTACCTAATGCTAAGGTTAAACTAATTCTCGTAGTAACCCTTAGTATCCTAACCGATTGATGGATGGTACATCAATCTGTCATCAATGGATGACGGAGGTTATCAACCACATCAATTATCACAGATAAAACTTAGGATTGTATATCGCATATACAAGGTAGAGACTCCTTCCGGGCGGTGTCGGTCGTGTGACCCCGTTAGAGTTTGTCTCATATTGCGGTATGTAATGTGAGTTTAGATAGGATCAAATTTCCGACGGTGATAATCTCAATCCTACCAATTAGAAGGCGTAAATTGAGTAAATCACGAAAATATATAGGGGTGGTGGGTGATTAACATTTCCCTAAATTAGAATAATAATATTTTCACCTCCTAATTTTATTATTTCCACCTTCCCTGAAACCAAAACAGGGTAGTTTTGTATTTTATATCACAGCGCGATGCACGAGGTCACGCGCCGCGTAAACGCCAATGTAAGTATTATCCAAAAGATTTATACAACTGTAGGTAAGAGCTGACCACTATGAGATAGCAAAGCTATTCCTGGGAAATAGAAGCTGATGACGAGCACTTTTATAGTCTTTGGGAGATGGATGATGTAGAGAAAGAAGACCGCGAGCACAACAGCGCGAGCTAGATCACGAGCGCAAACTCAAGCGGTGGTCCACCGCTAAGCAGAAGTGTTTTCCACGTCCTTTGAAAGTAAAAATTACTGATCCATAATGAGGGAAATCCCAGACGATATGTACCGCACGTAGAAACATGATGTTGCGGCGTACCCCATGCGCTCTTTCATGCCGGGTCACCCTTCTCCACAGCTTTTCGACGCTGATCTGTTGCGCTATGAGTCTGAACTCTTATCCTGTGCGTTTTGTCTAGGTTGTTCGCTCGACATCAACGAACTGGTAAGATCACGCTAGATCGCATACTACGATCACTTCCCGTTTTGTAGTCGGACCTGATCAAAAAGGAAAAATTAAGTACGCACGATTTTAATTGAGGAAACATGAATAATCTCCTTGCTGACGTAAACTTTACATTATAGAACATATTAGGATCCATCAATTTTTGTGCGGATCTTTTTGGGAGTTGCAGTGTTATAGTGTGAATGGCGGTGCGTAGTACCGATCGATATATTTTGGGAAAAGTTAACCATCCACGAGATTTCTGGTAACCACCCACCACCCCTATATATTACCGTAGTTTATGCGATTTCCGCCTTCTGATTCGTATGATTGAGAATATCACAGTTCTCAGAAGTATTTTACAAACTCGTTTACAAATGATAAAATACTAGATCTGAATATTGATTCGCATGTCTTTGAGTAGTCGATGTGTGGTAATTAATCGATTATTCAGCTATTTCCTTCACTATACACTGAAACCCAAGCAGCAAGGAGTGGCGGCAACCGACGGTAGGAAACAGTAAAGATATGAGTTCAGTAAACTTACCTGGTTCTAATTCAAATCAGGTTTGACACCAGCACTGGTCAATAAGAGGACTCGCTTGCGGGCATCCTCGATCTACGCGCGACCACTCGGATCTGCAGAGGCATTTTAAAAGCTTACGATTGTGCATCCCTTTAACGACTGTAACTTGCCAGAGCTCATCTACGTGTTGAATGACAGCCTCAAAACGAGAGCCAGTGCTTCTACTAGCTTTTTTACGCTTGATTGTGCTCGCTGCTGATTCTTCGTCAACAGCAACTAGCTTGGGTCAATTTAACTGTGACATTATAGAGAAATATGTTTGATTGTGCCATATTTCCTGTTATTCACCCTCTTGGTACGTTGATCGTTAAGAAATAGCCTTCAGCTCACGCATAATCGTTAAGTGCCTTACGAGCTTGCTCCAGCATATCGTAGGCAGTTTTAGCCATATGAAAATGACTGACTATGGTTTTTGCGCGGTGGATGGCTTCTTCAAAAGATAAAAAGTAGCGTGTATGCGAAAGAGAAAGATGCGATTGTTGCGTTGGGATTGGAGACTAGTATTTATCAATATGCAGTTATATTATCACCAATCAAAAACATTAAAAAAAAATTATATTTATTATTGCAATGTATAGCGGTGGTGGGTGGTTAGCGAAAAATTGGTGGGTGGTTACGGCTCCCTACATTTTCCATATACTAATTTGATATAAGGTATGAAATACATACAACCTGTTTTGGGTGCAGGGGAGGGTAAAAATAGTTAAAATGGGGGACGAAAATATCATTACCCGTAAACTATTGTCATACCCATTATTCGTTTGTAAGAAAATCGGAGAGATTGTCATACAGCAAGTTTTAATGGCAACTGCTGAACGGCTGGATTCTTTTTTATATATTCGGCTGACTCGTTATTTTAGGAAAAGGTTAAAACCCGTAGTTTAAAACTGGGGCTGAAAAACCCGATTTAATTTCGGGAGGCAATCGGGTTTTTTGTTTGATACAGTGAAACCTAATTTTAAGCAAGAAATGGTCTTTTTCGGCTCGATAAGCGGCCGCCTTTTTGGTGGCTTCACCTTTCATTTTTCGTCTGTACCAATCAGTACGTTCATTATCGTTCATGCTGTTCATGTGTGTGTGTGGAAATTGGCACAAAAGTTGAGGTTTACCTTGACGATATCGCTATTTTCACGGTGATTAATCAGAGTCTTGCAGTGCATGCAGTCGTTACTGTAGCATTTTGCGGCAAAAAATTTCGGCGGGCTGTTCCAGACCGCGTTAGCTGAGCGACCGCGTTTCTTTTCCGGCTCCGTGACTGTCATTTTAATTTCATAAATAACGACGACCACTTCGAAGCTCTTCCATGAAGATCTGCACGTTTTGCGGCTAGATCTAGAATATCTTCGTTGATGTTTTTATCGACATGTTCTTCAAAAAAGCTTGGAGAAAACGACGATGCGATGTAGTATCAAACACGGATATAGAGTGATAATCTTGCTAACATACTGATAATAGGATAATGTCTGTTGGCGTTCATGCAGTTGCAGGAATCGGCGACCGGCCGGTTCGTGCGTGAATTATGCACTACCGGGGAGTAAAATCGAATTTAACCTGATTTTGGATGCTCGAGTGCTGCTGGATTCGGATATAAAACAATTGAAACTCGATAGTAAAAAACCGCTCGGTGCCAGACTTGTTTAAAATGCATGTTGTTGAATATCGTCAAATTACCAAAACAATTTCAAAAATGACTTTTAGTGGTCCACTCGTCAAAAGGGATTTCTCTTGATGGCTCTTGTTTCAGCTACGATGTATGATTTGTTGGAGCAATGTGCTGAAGTAGTGTTGGATAGTCGCTTCGCATTAGTTACGAACATGTCTGAAGATGCATTTCAGGACGCTAGTTGTAACGGGGTGAAAGCCCCGTTACCGTCGTACACTCTAAAGATTTGAGGATCGCCCTTATTGTTAGGTAATATAAAGCTGTTAATGCTTGTCTTTTATAATTAACAATAAGTGCGAATATGCTCCCTAGCTCATGAGAACAACTCAAATATAGACCTTTTTATTAGTGGCTAATTATTGGCTCTGGCACCCCACCAATAATAACCAGACGCGCAGTATCCGCTATCTGGGTACTGCCTATACCTAATATATGTAATTTTGTAATAAAACCTATAACTACTTAATAAATGAGTCACCCATTACATCACCCCCATAATTACGGTGCTCTACCGCAACGTAAGTGCAATGCGCAGAAGGGTTATTCTCAGCAAGAAGTCCAGCGAAAACTCCAACGGTATGTCTTCTTGGTCGTCATATCTGCTCAGTAACACACAATTGAGCACTATAAATCGTTACATTCACACGCCAAGATCCCAAACAACGGTTTGGACCATAAGGCGACGATCCGAAGAAGGCAGGGACCGCGAGTGATATCTGAGGTTGAAGCCGTAGGGCCTGTACAGTCTTGGAGGCGCTGAAGAACCTGAAGCACTTGAGACGATGAAGAATCTCTTCACACGGTACCGTAACGTGCGAGGCAAAGAGACGAACCGTGCATACACTGAAGACGGACTGCAACGATCTTGGTGCGGCTTCATCAGACGCTAATACGCGAGTCGGCGCTTAGGAAAATCCTTCGAGTCCTGGATCAAGCGGTGCGAAGACACTCATGGTGTGCACTCTATTGGATATTTACACCAGCGCGTGTGTCGCCTGACTCATGACGATTTCCACATAAATTGCGTCCATGCCCATTGTGCCGCGTAGAGATAACGCGTTCAATCCAGCAGGAATGGGACGACTTGGTGTATGCGCGGGGAATGGACCAGCACATCCGAAAATGGATCAGACGATATGTGAGAAGCCTCCAGAGCTCCAAGTATCTGCGCTGCGCCACATGAGAGAACGCCCTGTCGATCGATGGATATGTTTAAAAGATTAAAAAACGACCGTCGGGGTCTTTCACGTAGTCGCTCTCAACTATTGTGGCATCGAAATGCTTCCGAGACTAATAGTAGACTTTAAAGTCGCTCAAGAGATCGTCGTAGGTCGCCAACTTGCAAGCGAACCGGCTCGTGAGATCGTGATGGAGCCGACAGCCTCGGTCGCGGTTGACGACCTCTTATTAGTCTCGTACCCCTGGACCACGTCAGAAACGTCATTAGCTAACATACTTCGAGGCTCCAATGTGTCATCCGTTGGTAATTATCCCAATCAACAGACCTTATAGCGCGTCTCGGTTCCACTATTCGACGGCGCCGAGTCACGTTTTTGGCGCATGACGCGTAGGGTCTTCATGACCGACGATTTGTTCCACAATCCAACATCGCTCACTCGATGTATCCACCAAGGAAGAAGGAGCATCACGACCAAAGGCCCCTCACATAATCGATCGCCGGTACCGTCGAACGGAGAACTGCGCTTTCTTCGTGCTGATGCTGAAGACACTCAGAATGGCCTGCTGGAAGTTAGTTAGATGACCGAGAGTGCTCGCGATCGTGCGGCTGCTGCGACGGATGCTGCAGCGAGGTCTCGACGGAAGAACCAAAGGTTGGTTGAGCGGCTTCGCCAACTCAAGACTGCCGCAATTGGAGGGCCTCAAAAGAGGGATTCTGCACGCACTCGTGCAGGACTTGGTTCCAGTCGTTGTCAGCGTCGTCGACTTGGGGTTTCGGACTTTGATCCGGCACAGAAGAGAGGGGAAAATTCGAATGGAGATACGCTAGCAGGTAAGCCTTAAGGCTCCCGGCACAGATAAAAAGTTAGGTGCAAACGCATGGATGTAGATATGTATAACGTGTAGGCGTCTTCATGTACCTTAATAACCCGAAAGGGACCAATATATTTTGGCGCTAACTTATTAGCGCCTAATTTCATCACAGATGTGTTCGGCAGGACACTTGTAGACAACGAGACTCTTTCGCCTTCCTTCATGTTGCATGGTGAGAGCGGAGAGAAGCGAAGGGAGCAGAGAGACCGAAAGGGAAGACGAAGAGACCGGAGGGAGCAGAGCGGAAGTCACTTGCTCACTATTGGAAGATTCGAAAGTGATGATTATCGGGGCTTACTACTTACTACATGATTTATATGTGGTGTACATATAAATCATGTGAAGCGTCTCATCATCCTACGTGTCTAATCAACTATGGTAATTACCGTAAGAACTACGTCGTAAATACTAAGCTGAGTAGGCGTTCGGATTGAACCGGTCACGGTTACCAATACTGGTAGGAAACCGATGACCGTCAACACGCCGCCTCAATACAAATACGCATGAATGCCTAGCGCCGTCGTTAGGTCCTTGTGGCGTGGTCCGTGAAGTCCCTTCGTCATGATGTCCGCTAACATCACCGTAGTCTCGCAGTACATGAGCTTCACTTCGCCGCCCTTGACCTCATCACGGATGTGATGATACTTGATATCAATATGATTGGCGCGGCCGTGGTTGACAGGGCTCTTCGTCATCTTGATGCACGACTGATTGTCTTCACGGATCACGAGCTCGGGTCCGTCCTCGTTGGCAGCCGTCATGATCTCACACAGCAAGCGATGGATCCACTTGCCCTCTTGGATCGCCAGACTGAGTGCAATGTACTCTGCTTCACTCGTCGACAACGAAACACTTGGCTGTTTCTTGCTTCCCCAACTCACTGGTGCACCCAATAGCATGAACACGTAGCCCGAAGTCGACTTGTGGTCGGCGAGGTCACCGGCCCAGTCTGAGTCCGAATATCCACGAAAGTCGATCTTGCCACTCGGCTTGTAGTTGATTTCATGCGTTTTGGTGCCTTGTAGATAGCGCAAAATGCGCTTGACCGCAATCCAGTGATCTTCTTGTGGGTCCTCCACGAATCTCGACACATAGCCCACGGTACACGCGATTTCTGAGCGCGTCGTAGTAGTCAGATGCATCAAAGCACCAACTGCATCACGAAACGGGGCATCTACCTTGGTAGCTGCGTCACTCGAAACAAGTCGAGAGCTCATGTCTACTGGACTTGCCACAGCCTTGCAATACTCCATGCCGAAACGCTTGAGGATGTCATCCACATATCTGCGCTGACACATCGTCACACTTCTGTCTGCGCCATCCAAAAATTCAATTCCAAGAACGAATGCACACTTGCCACTGTCGGTCATCTCGAAGCGTGTCTTCAGGTCGTCCTTGGTGCGTGCAATCAGCTCGAGCGAGCTTCCGGTCACCAGCACATCATCAACATACACCAGCACCAGTACACATTGGTCTTCCACGATCTTGATGTATATTCATGGGTCGAAGCCCGACACTTGAAATCCAATGGAGCACACAAACTCTTCGAACGTCTCGTTCCACACGCGCGACGCTTTAGGCCGTAAATTGCCTTCACCAATTCCAGGCAGTCGAACGCACTATCAATTTCAACACCTTCAGGAATCACACAGAACACTTGTTCCTTCATGACACCATATAGGGAAGCTGTCACCACATCAAGCTGGTCGAAGGTCCATCCGAAGTGCTTGGCAATTTCAATGATCATGCGCAGCGTCACATACTTGGCCACGGGCGAGAACGTTTCCGTGTTGTCGATGCCATACTTCTGTTTGAACCCTTTGGCAACGAGGCGCACCTTGTACTTCTCGATAGATCCATCCGCTTTACGCTTGATATTGAAGACCCACTTCGTACCAATGGCGCGTTGTCTGCTGAGCAGCTTGGCTGCACGAAACACACCGCGAAGTCGCATTGACTCGAGCTCCGCATGAATGGCTTTTCGCCAGTGCACTTGGTCAGGGCCGCTCACTGCTGTCACAAATGTTGACGGCTCCAAAAAATCCGCTGCTGTTTCAACGGCATTCGCACTCGCACGCCAAAATACAGGCGGGGTTGATTCATCAAAATACTTCGTTTCTTCGTCTTCTTCTTGGCGTGACGAGTTGCTGTCCGGTGCGCTTGACTCTTCTAGTCCAGGCCGTTGGCGCACTGCACGCGGTCGTGGAGCAGCTGCATCTTCATCATTGAGGCAGCTCTTGCGCTTGCCTGTTTGCTTGTACTCAACCTGACGCGGCCCTCCATCATTCAGGTCAAGTAATTCGAAGTCTAGGTCATCGGCATCTTCATCGGTGATCGGCAACGGAAGTCCAAAGGTGGACTCGTCGAAGTTGACATCGCGACTGACAACCACCTGCCCCGCCTCGATGTCATAAACTCGGTACGCCTTAGACACTTTTTCGTAACACAAAAATGTGCCAGCACGAGCCTTTGGATCCCACTTGAGTTGATTCTCCTTTGGCGTCAGTATGTACGTCTGGCACCCAAATGCTCGCATGTGCTTGACGCTTGGCTTCGAGTTGTAGACGATCTCAAACGGAGTCTTGTGTACGACCTTAGGTGACGGCAGTCGATTCTTGACGTAGATGGCCGTCATCGCTGCTTCAGCCCAGAAACACTTGTCCAGCTTGGCATGATGGAGCATGCTGCGGCCGATCGTGACGATAGTCCTAATGGCACGCTCTGCTGTGTCGTTGGTTTGATGTGCGTATGGCACCGTAGTCTGCTGTTCAATGCCTTCGTATTCGTAGAACACTTGAAGCGAGTTGGTTGCAAACTCGCGGGCTCCGTTGTGTCGCACAAACTTGACCTTCTTACTGAACTGCGTCTGTACCATAGTGATGTACTTCCGGATGTAGTCTTCACTCTCGGACTTCACCCGTAAATAGAAGCCCTTCATACATCCACTGGCTTCGTCCACGATCAGTAGCAGATATCTGCTGCCACCAAGCGAATCGTTTTCCATGGGCCCACAGATGTACAGATGAAGCAGCTCGAACGTATCTTAGCTGTGCTTGTCGCGGTTGCTTGAGAATGGTTTTTGGACCATTTTCCCTTGTTGACACCCTTGACATGCAGTTTTTCCACCCGACTTGAGAGGGACTCTCACATCCTTGATCATGTTGGTAGTGATCATCTTGCGAAGTACGTCGACTGGAGCGTGACCCATTCGCGCATGTAGGTCAGCACAACTGTTTCCACTTGTTGCCACATTTGCTGATCGCTGAGCCGTACAAGCCAGTAAAGACCATCCATGAGATCCGCTGTCGCCACCGCTTGCTGCGAGTTCTTGTGAGTCACATACATCTTGGAACCGTCTAACACCACTTGGAACTTGCCAAGCTTGTTCATCTGTGGCACCGAAAGCAGGTTCTTGCTCATACCTGGAACATATAACGCGTTCTTGATCTCGATCTCGCGCTCTTCACCGTTGGGCAGAACTACCTTTTTAATGATGGTTCCCACACCGTTGATAGCCACCTTGTTGCCATCAGCCACCAATAGTTCGCCATCATTGCGCTCTGCCAAACTTGAAAACTTGGTCTTGTCGTGGTAAAGTTCGTTGCACCACTGTCGACGGCCCACATTCCAGACACGTCCTTGCTCGTCGAAACTCCACAATTGAACGAAACTGCAAACGCCGCTCGATCGTAGCCATTTCCTTCATCATAATGTCCCCACTGGACGTTATTAGCCCCGCGTCCACGGGCATTGCTGCCGCGTCGGGCTGCTCGACCTTCTTTCTTCTGCTTGGTCCAGCAACGATCTACCGTGTGCCCCACCTTGCCACAATACGTGCATTGGTAGGGCTCACGCTCAGTGCTGAATGCATTGCTTGCATCTTCAGCCTTCACCGTAGTCGCTGTTGTCGTCCCCTTCTCTCCTTGACGCTTAGCATGCTCATTCGTCAGCACCCTCACCACATCCTGGGTACGAAGCTCGGCACCAACTGCTCATTTCCATGTTGAATCCACATTTTCTTAGCTCTTTGGAAGACTAAGCAGTAGACAGATTGCAACGTCTTCGTCCTCCATCTTCGCACCGATTCCGCTAAGCTTGGCGGCGATGTTGAGGACCTTGTCTCGCCTTCATCCATCTTTGTGCTGAAAAGCTGTCGCTTGAGGTAGATGCGTCCTGCCTTCTGCGACCCACCGTAGAGCGTCTTCAGGCGTGACCACGCGACCCACGCTCCCTCGCAGTTGTCAAGCACATGGGGATAGTCCGCACCCATGTGTAGCAACATCATACCAAACGCGATGTTGCTCGCCTTGACGTACTCATCGGACGCTCGCGGGTCAGTGAAGGTCGGAGTCGTTTCACGTTCACGACGTACCAGACGGAATTCGTCAAAAACACGCCGCGCATGTACCGACTCCAAGTCGCATAGTTGTCCCCATCGAACTTATCGATGGAGACGTTGGAGGATGCGTTGGTGGTGGACGACATGGCGCTTGAGCTCATAACCTGTTGCATGGTGAGAGCGGAGAGAAGCGAAGGGAGCAGAGAGACCGAAAGGGAAGACGAAGAGACCGGAGGGAGCAGAGCGGAAGTCACTTGCTCACTATTGGAAGATTCGAAAGTGATGATTATCGGGGCTTACTACTTACTACATGATTTATATGTGGTGTACATATAAATCATGTGAAGCGTCTCATCATCCTACGCGTCTAATCAACTATGGTAATTACCGTAAGAACTACGTCGTTAATACTAAGCTGAGTAGGCGTTCGGATTGAACCGGTCACGGTTACCAATACTGGTAGGAAACCGATGACCGTCAACACTTAAATGTCAACATTTTCGTTCGACCTCTTCTGTCAACATTCTCCTGTTTTTAATCCACTACTCTTGGAGGGCATCACGTACAAACGCGTGATGATTTGTCGTAGTAAAACAAATTCGGTCACAGCAGCCGAACTTACAAGCTAAGTAGACTCTTTAAGAGAAAATTAGCGACTTGAGACGCGATGAATTGCATCGCGTCGGGGCACGATATGCCGGTGGAGACTAAATTAACAGCATGTGTTGCATCTGCACCAGCCTTATCTTTAACTTAACCAATCATCGAATTTTCGACGCAATGCCATCGGCAATTACTCCCCCACAAAGCTTAAAACCCGGGTGTTTCGAAGCGGAAAGAGCAAGAAGCGCCGGAACGAAAGGGGTACTCGAATTCTTCACGGAAAATGGCGTCAACCCTGTGTACGCATTAACTACATTGTTGATTACAATTCGGCAAGGGAAAGAAATGAACTCCACAGCGTGAAAATAACCGCATAACTGCACAAAACATCTTCAATCACACTATTCACGTGCTCTGGTTACCCATCCGTCTCTAGATGAGATGTCGTAGACATAAGCAATCGCGTGATCAATAAGTGGAACAATTCTGTCCAAAAAGCCGACGTAAACACGGATCTCGGTCCGAAATAATAGATTCTGTCAATCTGTAATGTCTGAATATAATATCGATAGCGATATTCGCGGTCGTCTCCACCGTACGTGCGCAGATACCGGAACAAAATGCATCATTTTTCTGATTCGATCAACAAGGGCCAGTACGCCCGTGCGTTTTTGTTCATCTGGTTGGAGACGAAAGATAAAATCCGTGTTTACTGAACGCCAGGATTCCGTGGAAATCGATAGCGGTCGCAATGGGGCTGGTGACAATGGCGCAGGCTTCACACTCTAGCATATTTCACATGAACGTAACCATTGCTGGATTTACCTATACATACGTGGCCAGAAAAAACACATGAGAAATGGCCGCAAACGTCTTTTCGCGACCCAGGACCACCAGATAGAGCGTCATGGAAATAATGCACTAATCGTGCTCTAAGGTCATCATTAGGAGGGATGAAGACACGCGGGGGATCAAAGGCGTCTATCTTATATGTCAGCAGCGGACCATCAAGAGCGTAACACTTAATATTATCGCGTGTTGGTTTCTCCAAATTCGTGAGTGACCCCTCACTAGGGTGTCGAAGATAAATGATAATTCCCAAGTAGAAGGAATCATTTGCGTAAGACTCAGAGATCTGAGTCTGAATTGATAGCACAGGTGTTAAAATTATTGTATTGGGCCCCAGCTCAGCAAAACACAAGCAAATATCATCGTCTTCGTCATCAGCACTGCCTAGCTGATGACCCATGGTACATCGGGGATCACAATAGAGACCCAAACCATATAAATACAGAGATAAATGTCTTCAATGTCTCAACATTTCTCGCGTGGTGCATAGCGCGAAGACACGTGCACGATCGCTGACATCATATGCGTCTAAGTTTTTATGACCAATAGTATTGATGTGCGGTGCAAAGTTGCATGTAAGAGTATGTTGAAGCATTTCAGACCAAACTGAAATATTTTTAAACGTCGCGAGAAACAGACCAAGGTAGTTGAAGCTGAGGCCTGGTCCTGAATGTTTGCAGCAGCTGCGGGTGCGTAAATTACTTGAAGCAATCACGAGAGCCCGTCAGCAAGAATGTTATTCTTGCCGTGCTTTTAAAATACTAAGATTTTGTATACTCTGAGCAGTATGACAACGAGCTTGCCATACGTTAAGACAAGTGAGGAGTCTTGACGGCGGTACGTAGTGATGCCTGATCTGTATAGACCTAAACATCTTCTCGCCAAGCGAATTTACTCTGAACTTGATCAGCGCGTAGCGTATAGCCAAAGGTCATTGTCGCGCAACGTATAATTTCTTTAAGCAGGGTTCATCTGTCGTGACTGAAAACTCACGACGCTCTCTCGTCCGTCATCGTCAAACTGCATAAGGGAACATCGAATAGCAATGTTACTCGCATCGCAGACAACGTGAAATATCTTGGAGGCATCAGGCAGCATCAGCGCTGGTTCCTCAGACAAGTTCTTTTTCACGGAGTCGAAGGCAGATTGATTCTGTCTTCCCTGAACAAACAACATTTTTCTTCCGCAAAGTTACTGATGGCTGAATATCTCGGCATAATCCTTCGTATAAGTATGTAAGTAATAAGCCATACCGAGCCATTGTCGTAGTTCAGTTTGGTTCCTGGGTGTAGGCTAGGAACATATCGAGGACACTTTCTTGGGATCAGCACGGACATCTTCCTTGCTAACATAGCATCCGAGTACTGTAATCGCGCGGAAGCACAGGAGACACACTTCTTTAAATTCACGTATAATCTGTTCTCACGTATCACTTAAAAACACATTTTTCAAGTGCCGGAGGTGCCCCCCTTCGTAGCGCTGATCTGTTGCTCAGCGCGGCTGTGAACAAAATTTCGTCGAAGTAACTTGGTGCAAAATCACGTAGTGGTCAAACTACTTGTGTTACCATCCAATTGAACGTAGCTGGTGCGTTCTTAAGGCCTTGTGACATGACTAGCATTTCCCATTGCATCCCGTTTGGAATGCTGACCGCAGTGAATGGAATATCACTGTCCTTCGTCAGAATCTGATAAGACCAGTCTACCAGATCAATGGCACTGACAATCTCTCTGCTGGGAATAGTACTCAATACCATGTCTTTGTGTGGAATCAGTGTTTGAGAGGGGATCGCGGCGTCATTCAACTTGTTAAAAGCATTCACAATGCCCCAACTGCCGGTAGCTTTCTTTACACAGAAAATCGGACTCGAATGCTGCGAGATACTCTCGCGAACATAGCCAGCCTTACGACGACTTAAAAAATTCATCAATTGCGATGACTTGATCACGAGGTAACGGCAACTGTCGCGTCACGCAATACTTCGATCCTGGTACGAGATCAATCTCGTTCCGCACTCCACGATCCGCTGGAATTTCAGCGGGGATTTTGTCCAGAAAGATATTGGCATACTCGCGAGCTATATCATAAACAGTGTTGCTTGAAGCAGGAACGGTTTCCAAGGACTACACTAAAAATCGTTTTTTGCGCGCTGATTTATGCTTGGCGCTCTTTGGGCGAGCCTCCAGAGCTTCTTTACTAGCTGCTTCGGCAGCTGAAACAATGCACACTTGCTCAATGTCGCCGGCCTCGAGGTCGTGAAGGATATTTCGATGGTAGGGCTGATAGAAATGTGATCTCTTCAGCAGTGCACGGAAGGCTCTCTACGTCAATGTAGCAACCCCTATGTGGATACCCTTCTACACATTCAAGCGCACGTACGGATTCCGTCACTACGGAATCATCTTCGTTAGCACTTTGACGAGAATTTCGTCCTCTTGGTGATCAGCGTGCTCCGTTCTTGCGTTTACGCTTTTTCTTGCGTCTTGACCCACCGCTCGATACTGACACGTAGCTGTCGCTGGAGGATGATATACCCCCTCTAGACAGGGGAGCTCTGTCTACACCACGTCGTTCACATTCGGAACCACATTACTCTCAGGAGGGAGCTCGTTCTCGACCGCCTCGATTTTGATCGAGAGCCTCTGCTTGTCCTGTGTAGTATCATGCAGGATCCTCTGTTCGACCGCCTCGTTCGGAATCGGTGCTTCTGTTCGACCAATGTCGGTGTTTGTGGTAACCTCTATTCAACCGCCTCATTTTATGGCTCTATCAGTGTGTTAGAACATACCGAGCACAGAGGGCATCGATCTCTCTGTGCTGACCTCTAGTCGTGGCGAGTTCGTTCACGACCCCGAAGTGAGGCCAATCGGATGACAAATGAGTGAGCACTTCCTCACTCACGTTATATCCGGTTCGTTGTTTGACGAACCGAGATAGCCAATCAATCGTCAGCTGATACCGTGATACCCACGGTATACCGAAGATACAATTAAATGCATAGTTCATCTCGTACACCGGAAAATCATTATTGCTTTCAAAACCGCCGAACATGTACGACAGAACCACTATTTTATGCAGAAACCGCTGTAATTGTCTATCAGCAAGTTTGACAACGATGTCACATGGACCTTCTCGAATCGTAATCGTAGACGGGAGAAGGGACAAACATGATGCTCGAAATAAGTTGTTGGGTGCACCCGAATCCAAAAGCGCTCGTATTGGTCTTTAATTCCAGCAACGACGAGACTGAAAATAAGCAGTTTCGAATCGTCGCGTATGGTGGTAACATTAAGGTGAGAACGCATCACTTTTAGGCTAGGAGCCTGAGCTGCCACCTGAGTACTCGGGGCTCCAATACTGCCAGTAGGGCCCCCGCGCCTACTAGAACCGCCGTTTTTTTGGGCGGGACCACCGACGACACAGCATCTGCACGTGAAACAGCTGTGTTCGTGGTCACCGGCGCTGGTGCACGGCAGACGGCCGCACGATGGCTTGTATCCGCACCAAAACACTTCATCGTGTATTGAGTACAAACTTCGCGCTACATTGCTTGCCGCATCCACTAGATGCATCAATTTCCATGGCTCGTGGCCAGATGTAGCGGACGCTGCGTGCATGTACGATGACGCAACCATGTAATCATCACGAAGCGTGAGGGGAAATGCCTCCTCGAGAGTCTTCGGTTCAGCACGTGTGAGCTCACAACGCGTCATGCCCTCTTGCATACCAAAAACGAAGTCACGGACTCGTGAAGCCATGTCGATCGGCTGCGTGATGATACACGAAGCAAGGTATCAACGTGAAAAGAAGTCTAAACACAGGCGTGACTTATCTCGGGGGAGCTCGAACGCCAGTCGCAAATTGCGCTGGATATCTTCCAGCGTGGAAGTCGCCGACTCATTTATGACGAGCTTCCCAAGTGTCCATTCTTTGCATTTACCTAACAAGAAGAGATAGCAGGATATAAACCTTGGCCGTCGGAGAGTCAATCAACCTTGACACTATCGCGATATCAGTCTCCTTAAACCAGCGATTAAGGAGGAGATGATCTGGACCACTACCGGATTTATTAGATGTCTACATTTAATTGCATCGTAAGAGGAGGTGCGCGAGGGAGTATGTACTCGCCGTTTCACTTCGGCAAGCTCGCGCACCATTTAGTGTTGGATGTCGGTACGATGCTGCACTGGTTTCGCTGTGCTCAGCAGCAACGTAGGGAAGATTTCACTAGATACCGCCACAACGCGGTGTTATGCCTGCCATTCCACGGTAGTGAGGTGAGGGAAGTCTGCATGCTCCAGCGGGACTGCTGGAGCCATGGGGGATTCGTTCATGTTCACCTCGAACTTGGTCATGGGAAGGACTACAAAGTACTACCAGGTATAAAGGGGTAAGAGCTCCTTTACCGTCGTACATTCTAAAGCTTTGAGAAAGCGCTCTTATTTATAAGTAAACATACGCTGTCTATTTTTGTCTTTTATAATTTGCAAAAAGTGCGAATATGTTCCCTAGCTCATGAGAACCACTCAAATATAGACCTTTTTATTATTGACTAAGTATTGACTCCGGCACCCCACCAATAATAAATGGACGCGCAGTATCCGACTACTGCCTATACCGTATATATTTAATCATGTAATAAAACCTATAACTACTTAATATAATGGGTTGCTCCATTACACTTGTAATAGAGGCCAACAAATTAGAGCATGTAGGTTTTTTAGCTTCGGCCAGGCTGTGGAAATTAGCATGGATGGACTTAAGCGATAGAGAGGCAGGACAGATAACTCAAGCGTAACAAACAAAGACAGAAATCTTTTTGCCACATCGCTGTTAACTTTTTCTCTTTGAATAGCGATATGGCTATCGAACCCGGGTACCTCCTTGTTGGGAAAGTGTTGGTGTTCTAATCTGTTTGTCCATAACCGACACTAGTAGGGGGATCTTTGCGAGATCGCAAATACCAAAGATTGCATATTTCCGACTCAACAGCGATCACTAACCTCCTTCCAATTGTACGAGTGATTTTGCTTCTTGTGGAGACAAATGCGGCAATTCAAACGGTTTAAATATCTCGGTGATAGCAGGTGTAGTTGAAAAATTATGTAAGAGCGCGCTGCTAACAATTTTTAGGCGTGATATACCGCGGATGCATCATGTTTGGTGAACCTATAGACTTTGTAGCTATGATGGCGTCAAAAGGCGAGATATTCCTCAGTGTGGAACGCAGAAGGAAGGAATATAGTAGGGTATTAGCCTATTTCGCACCGATATCGTCATTATTATGAGCTTTGGACGGGCAAGTGAGTATTAAAGATCTAATGTTGACGAAGTTGGGTGTACTTCTGGGATACTCTTGAGTTAATTCTGAGAGCTTTTAGAATGAGCCAGCCGAATAAAAATGAACCCAGCCGTTAAACATTTGCCTTCGTTAGACGATAAAAAGATGTATTATTATTCAGGGGTGACACCAAATACACCTACATTTTTCGCTAGGTACACCCACATGTGGCTGAGACTGTCCACTGATCTTACATTTTCTATATCAACAAACGCTAAGTGAAAATCCACCATATTCAACAAGAAAGGTCTAGTATCTGGCCTCAGCCAGACTGACCAGTCCGTCTTCATTAATTTATTGTATACATCCTGACAAGCCATCTGACCTTCACCTCTTTTAGTGCTGCTCAGAGTTGTTCCATCTGCTGCTACTCCATCGGTCTTCCCCGCTACTCCAGACACTGCCATAAATCCGCTGTGTAGAAAGATGAAGCCATTACTGATACTGCTACTCATTCCTTCCCCGCTCCATCATAGGTATGCGAAGACCTTGTACCAGTCGGAACATACACAATTCAATATGAATTTTCAGGACCGCCAATCAGTGCACTGCCATGCACCAATTTTCTGCCTTCAGCATTGTTCGTACAAGACGGCGCGGCATCAAGCGCGTTTCCCTTGTTGCTTGCAAGAGAAGAATATCGGGGAATT
Source organism: Hyaloperonospora arabidopsidis Emoy2 (assembly GCA_000173235.2). NCBI lineage: Eukaryota > Oomycota > Peronosporomycetes > Peronosporales > Peronosporaceae > Hyaloperonospora > Hyaloperonospora arabidopsidis. Next base: position 386,175 of record JH598330.1, read on the forward strand.
CACGGACATAGCGGCGTGTGGGTCGAGAGGGAAACAATACTAAAGCCACATTTGTCCAGAGCATCAATATGGAGCTGCTCCATGCGTATGTGCGCATACAGTGAAGGTAACAGCTATAAGACCAGACATTTTTGCAACCTGATGATACAAAATAGGAACATTTTAGCTTTATTTTGAATTAATCGTAAACAGACAGCAAAAAATCGAATGGCGTCACTAATAAACTTCTTATATGTAGCATATTGCGCTCATAATGGCTTAGCGAAATCGATATGAATGCGTAGTTTTGCTAATATATGTATTTTCATTTCTTAAATGTTTTCTTAGAAATTGATCGAGGAAACACCTTAATGAATTTGGAAAGGGCAATTTAATGTATATAGATACACAAGTACTTAGCGAAAGGGCCACTGCATAGAATAGATCGCTTCCACATACTTTGTGACAATTTTCTGCGTAATCCGGTCAGTTATTCGACTAGAAATCAAGCAGGACGTATGTCTAAGATCACCTGTAACGGGGTGAGCCTGTTACATAATATTGTCATTAATAATAAATGACAATAAAACAATATTATCTTAAGAGATAATATTATACAATATTACTTACCACAGTGTATTGTTGGAGTGACTCAAGGGTCTGCTCATTGGTTCATATAGACCATTATATCAACCTCACCAGTCGCTGCTAGACGCGCGGAATGGGTGGTGTGCAAGACGTCACCATACGTAGGTGTAGATTAATATAATGAAGTTAGTACTAAGAAAATTAGGACCATTATATTAAATACACTTTTTATCTTTTCCTGTATCTCAAAGAGTTCGTTTCCTTAGAAATCCGACTCTTCCTCTTCCTCTGCGTACCGTGTACGTGAAGTCACGGGGCACCCGCCTACACTGTTGTCAGTGTAGGCAAGCTAGTACTGAAGCAGTACTAGCGACCGGTGCCCTGTTTCACCTGGTAGCACTTTGTAGTCTGTCCAGCGACCACAATCACCTTATCTGACATGAACATGTTGGATTAGGAGGATAACTTTCACACCACACGTGAAGGCTTTCCCCATTTGAGTGACATCGAATGGAGTGCGATTGAACGTATGAGTTCTACCGTAGGCGAAACCGCCATTAGCGCCATGTTGGAGTCTCTTGACAGAGACCAGCAACATGCCGAAACATCCTGGTTCATTCTGGTTGAGAGCCTTGCTTCACCAGCAAGGCTCTCAACAGGCCGAGCAGTTGAAAGAACTCGGTGCTCAACAGACAGAGCTGTTGAGACAGCAGCAATTCAATGCTGCTGTGGGCGGGACGACACACACGCGTCTTCCCGAAATCTTGAAGTTTGACATCTCCAAGTACAGAGGAGTTGAGGAAGACTCCCTGTTTTTATGGTTCATCGAACTAGACAGAGCCATAAAGGCACGTCGTATCGACGATGAGCAAATGAAACTCACATTTGCTTAAACCAACTTGGCGGGAAGCGCCAAGACTTGGGCTTTAGGGCTGGAGATGAACGACCCATATGATTTTGGGTCGCTGGAATCCTTTAAAACCCGACTCAAACAGACGTTTGAGCCGCCAAGAGCTGAGTTAAGGGCTCATTCAGAGCTTCTGAAACTCAAGCAGGGTCAGCGTGATGTGCACGCTTACGCTTAACATATACGACTCCTCGCGAGCAGTATAGTTGCTAACCCAGTACATGAACACACGTTGAGTACTGTGTTCATGCAAGGGCTAGTAGTTGGGCCTGTCAGGAACCACGTGTTCCGCTTAGAGTTGGATACGCTTGAACAAGCAATATCAGCTGCGGAACATGAGGACTTTAGCATGAGACAGGCTCATGATAGCTCGAGTTCTTATCGTCCACCGAGACGACAAGAGACTGGAGGTCCAGAACTAATGGACCTCTATTATGTCGAGAGCGAGAGACCTCGCTCTTCGAACAACAAGTCATTGCAGAAGTGCAATCGCTGCCAGAAGTTGGGACACTACTCTTACGAGTGCAGTTCCCCACGCCCAGTACCAAACAGTACTGAGCGAAATGATCGGCCATTTGCCAGAAAGGACAATGGGCGTAGGTCTAACGCTGTTGCAAAACCGCAACAGCGAAGTGGACCATAAAAAATGGTCGGGGTCAGTAGGAGCGAAGCGCCCTACTGATCCATCAACCTCAAGAGAATTTTCAAATCTCTTGACGAAAGTTGCTCCAGATACACAATCATTGTGTGTCTCTGCACCTGGTGATGAGATATCACTCATCACCTTGAAGTTGCAAGTGAAAAATGAATTGTCACTTCGTGCTCTAGTCGACTGTAGGGCGTCGAACAACTTGTTCGTCGTCAGTCGCTAGAGGATCGTAGGCTTAAGTTCGTTGAGCGCGACATCCCTCAAACGATGATGACGGTATGCCTTGCCACAGGCGCGTCGATAACCGTTGAGAAACGTGTAGTTGGAATCCACTACACGTTAAAGGGTAAACAGTACGGTGATGATTTCATCGTACTGGATCTGGATGACAAATATGATGTCATCCTGGGATTACCTTGGCTCAGAAGATACGAGCCAAAAGTGAGCTGCAGCATCAATCCGTGAAAATGCCTGCCGCTTGTTCATTAGATGGCCATCTGATTAACGTCATGGAGCGTCCACAAGCGTGTGGATGTACTGCGAGTGCGTGCGATGGCCTCACTTGCGGTACGGTCGTTAGCAAAATTGCACAAGACCTCAGTGTAGCTGATTTCTACACTGTGAAGCAAGCTCCCGGCGGCTGTACAGAATTACAGGCAGCGCCGAAGGTCCACCACTCGAATGAGTCGAGTGGACCGGGACGTGGATGCATGCCTAGCGGGCAACATCCTAGGTTGACTGGAGAGTCGACCGTAGATGATCGGTACCTGACTGTGATTGCACAGCTGCAGTCAGAAGACGTCGAGGGAATAAGTTCCCACATACTTGAGGAAAGGATTCCTCAAGCGTTACATGCTAAGAGAACAGGCTCTCAGCAACCTGAGGAAACAAGTTCCCAGGAAGAAACTGAGACATTGAATGTCTTGTTTAATGACGGATCAAGCGTAGGTGCTTATACGCTTGATCTGATTGTGCCTCCGAAGTTAACTTCGGAGATAACTCAATTGCCAGCGCCGGAACCGAAACGGTTCCTGCGTGATCTGCGTAGTGGCAAGGCCAAGCAGATCTGCATACTCATCACAGAGGATGAGTATGTGACCGATATTCTGTCGGCAACAGTATTTGCTGAGAACGAACGGGTTCTCAGCAGCTCATCGTGGGACGAATGTGTCCTCGATGAGAAGACTTAGATCGAATGATACACGTCTCGATCTTGGGAGTCGCTTCAGGCAAATCCATTGTATAAGGATTTGATCGAGTTTATTGATGTGTTCCCTGAATCCGTGCCATGCGAGTTGCCTAAGGACAAAGGCACTTGACAAGAGATCGAGCTCAAACCGGGCTCGAAAAACTGTGTCATGAAGCAGTGTCCACTGCCTCGTGAACAAGTACTAGCGATTGACAAGTTCTTTGCCGATCGCTTTGCAGCGGGCCATGTGAGGGAATAAACTTTCCCACATAGCTCTCCGACCTTCTGTGTGCGAAAGGCCACAGGAGGGTGGCGGATAGTGCACGCATTCAGCAACGGTACCGGCTCGAACGCCGATACCGAGGAAGGACGTGATCATAGATGGTATATCAAAAAGTACCATCTTTTCGTCCGTGGATCTGATGGATGGGTTCTATCAGATCCTAATGCGTGAACGGGACATCCCGTACACAGCAGTGAGCACCCCCAGCGGTATGCTGTGGGAGTGGCTAGTGATGCCACAGGGGCTGAGTAACGCCCCTGCAACGTTCAACAGATGTGTAACAAATCTGTTGAGACCGGTGCGGGACTTCGCACCGAGTTATTTTGACGATGTGTTTGTCCATAGCCAGGCTATGAATAGGAAAACGGACGAGGAAGTTCACAGAAGACACGTTCGTCAGGTTCTTACACTTATGCGGAATCATAAGCTGTATGCCGATCTCAAGAAGTACATATTCGCTGCTAGCGAAATACCACTTCTTGGGTACATCGTGGATAAACAAGCCATACGCCCTGATCCGGAAACGATCAAGACTATAACCAACTGGCCTGTGCCAGTCGATGTCAAGGAGCTTTGAAAGTTCATTGGGCTAGCGGCGTACTTGCACAAGTACCCGCACATATATGGCTCTCTATTCACGGAGTATACTTTCTCCGTCGATTAAAACCCAGGACGACTTGAAGTCGTCGCTGACAAGCTTTCGCGCCGGCCCGATTTCGAGCTGGCCACGCGATTCAACAGTAAATCTGAGCCCACTGTTGTAACACTAGTTACAATTGTTTCGTCGTCAACACTGCTTGATGACGTGAAGAAAGCATACACGGAAGATAAGGATCTTTTGCGATTGATGGATCATTTGGTAAATCCATCCCAGCAATCATTAAAGGGATTACCGGCTTTGTACCAATCCTCGTCGGATTGATACACAACACGCAACGGGTTGCTGTAATATACAGTTGCCGTTGAAACCCCCCGTGTCGTCATTCCCACTCATAATGATCTGCGTTTGCACATCATGTATGAGTGTCACGATGCACCAACAGGTGGGCATCGTGGTAGAAAAAAGACCTACCTTACGGTAAGTCGCGAGTTTTTAACTGGCCCCGCCAGTATCAGCTCGTGCACAAGTAAGTTCATGCTTGCGAGGTCTGTCAACAGGTGAAGCCTAGTCCTTCATCTCGTGCACCGTTCCAGCCTCTGCCCGTTTTGACAGAGTGCTGGCAGTCCGTGTCAATGGACTTCGTCTTTGCAATCTTCGAAGACGACCACAAGAATTCTTTTTTTGTTGACCGATTCAGCAAGATGGTACATGTTGTTGCTGTACCGGAGTCAACCAAAGCCGAGAGCTGTGCTCGTGTCTTTACTGACACGTTCTTTTTCACTCCATGGTTCACCCCGTGGATTGATCTCAGATAGAGATCCGAGGTTCACGGCGGAGTTTGGCAATTCGTGTTCCATACTCTTGGAACACAGTTGAAGATGCCAACTTCTGACCATCTTGAAGTAGATGGTCAGACGGATCGGTATTCGTGTCCCACAAAGTGGGGGACGTCACTGTCTGGCAGGACAGTGCTGGTGAACCCCATCCACCAGATCCCGAAGGCTTTACTTCTTCCCTCACCGGGGATCGAACCAGTGACCCCTGGGATGACGCTGCCACGCCTTCCCAGTTGAGCTACTGTGGGTATGTACAGTCGACGGGTTACCTCGTTAACAATTTGGAGTGGTTCCTTGCCGATGGCAGCCCGCCATCAACAACTCGGTTCATGCGTCGCGACTCATACACCGTTCTTCGGGATGGCTTGCGCCATCCACGTATCCCGGCCTTATTAGAGTGTGACTCTGGTTCAAGGGGGGGAGGGAATCGCTCGAGCAAAAACCGTTCTGGCTCTTGCTCATCACGTGGTGACTTTCAAGTCACCACGAAGGACACCGATGTCGACTAATCGACATCGAAGAAGAGAACCACAGTGATATTAAGGAAGATATCACTGACTGATGATAATGACGATGCTAGTATATTCAGCATCGCCAATGGCTATTCTACCGAGGACGATGACGCCCTCGCTGACGAAAACAACGTTAAATTTACAGTGCCCACTAAGCGCACTGGATCAAAGAAAATCGAGTCAACAGATGATTTTCTGCTGACTCGAGAAGCAGTTATCTGTTTCGTACAGGTCTCCACCGCTAACGCGGTGGACCGACAGAAACGGAACACTGACAAGAATGGAAGATCAAATATTCTTCTATTAATTGTAAGTCGCCTAGTTCTACTGTCTACGGTTAACCTACCCAGACATGTAGCGACTAACGTGGGTAGTAGTAATCTACTACCCAAGTAGACTGGGCCCTGTCGTGTAGTGCACCGCCAAGGCAACGCATACACGATCAAGCAGTCCCGTAGGACGCGTACGCCTCCTACATTTCACGTGGGACGTCTTCTCCCGTACCGTCGGTACGTGGTCTATTCCGAGAGAGAAAACAGCCCCCCAAAATGCTCAAGAATCCCCAAAAGATTCTTTTGGTCGCGGACCAGAATCTGATGCTGGTCCTGCAATGTCGCAATGTCACGACGAGCCAATCGAAGCTCGTCGCGGAGGGCTCTATGCTCCCGGTCGTTCTCCACAAGGGAGAACGCAAACTGCGGTCGGTCATCCGACCGATCGACACGGTGAGATTGAACCGTCAACGTCAAATCGTCACGTCGATTCCGTTCGTGTTCCACATCCTCGCGCAAGTCTTCGAGGATGCGGTAATGCGCAGGAACTTCGGACGCTAAGTCCGCAAATTGAGTCTGACTCAGTTTTCCCTGCTCCACTCCAGCCGTTAGTGGATTTGCAAGGTGGTCAACGCTTTTGGAGCGTATGTTGACCCACCATGTTGAGAAGGAGGGGGCAGCAAACGAGATATATCGTTCGCTGGCGCGGTTACCCGCCATCACACTATAGCTGGGAGCCTCGCTCTCAGCTAATGACAGATGTTGCTGGCCTCGTCGAGAAGCTCATCCGATGTTCAGAAGGACCATCGTAAAAGGAGCGCCCGAGCGGATTATAGACGGATTGCAAATTTGCAATCGTGTCACGCATCTCGGCGGAGACGTGAGCCCTTTACCAGGTCGAACTAAGAGAGTATTATCCTCTCTTATCCCGCATCGAGTTGTCTATACAACTCGAGAACGCGTCTCCCCACGCGAGGCATGAAATTTCAGCCTCACGCGATAACTGATGGAGCTTATTTGAGCCCCAGTTGAGGTACGCATTATTAAACCCAATGCGAGCCGCATTATGTTTACCCAGGTAGGCTTAACGCCCAACGTTTAACACGTTTGAACAAGGGCGTTCCAAGCTTGAAGCAGCGATTTTTTATCGCGCTTTGTGGTTACCGATGTTTAAGGAAAACATCGAGGTAGAAGTCCTCTTCAGCGATAAAAGCTTTATCGCTGTGCTGCAAGACAGTGAAGTCTGGAAGCATCAAATAATGGTATTTGATGATGTTCACTTGTCTCACCAGACAAGCTGTTAATAGCAAGCTCTGGCAGTCGCCAAGGCTTGTGCTCAGGGGCTTGACGCAACGATATGCGATCAAGAGCCTTTTGATTGATACCAACAGAGGTAGTTGGTATCACTGTGATGATGATGGCTCGCGCCATCGTCGTAATCGTTGACATCGCGCACTTATGAGTGCGTATGACTCGACATAGGTGATGAACCATCAGGCTCATCACCATCAAACCCAAAGAGAGAGTAATAGAACTCACTTCTCTCGTAGTGTGGGCGAGTCTTCTTTTCGAAGGCTCTGACTGAGTCGCCCAGGGTGATCCGGGAGATCTCACAGACTCCTTTGAGTCGGACTCATCGCCCGACTCACCATATTAGATGAGCTCCAAAGAGAAGCCATCGTTAGCACATGGTGAGGTACCACGTGCACCTGCAGCAACAGGTGCTGCAGAGTGAGAAGATGTTACAGCAGACGACGTATCGTCTGCTGTCGGTAGCAGTGCGCTATCACATGCAACTACACTCATTAGTGTAGCCGCTTTCTTTGCAGCGTGCGCTGCGCACCGCATGGACTTGTTAACCATGCGGTGATGGTCAGAAAATAGAAAGAACTGACCAACAAGTGCTTCCCTTTCCCAATTGGTTCCAACGGGGGAATCAACCAATCGAATAGTCACTATCGTGACTATCGTTTAAGAAGGGGGTGATGTAACGGGGTGAGCCTGTTACATAATATTGTCATTAATAATAAATGACAATAAAACAATATTATCTTAAGAGATAATATTATACAATATTACTTACCACAGTGTATTGTTGGAGTGACTCAAGGGTCTGCTCATTGGTTCATATAGACCATTATATCAACCTCACCAGTCGCTGCTAGACGCGCGGAATGGGTGGTGTGCAAGACGTCACCATACGTAGGTGTAGATTAATATAATGAAGTTAGTACTAAGAAAATTAGGACCATTATATTAAATACACTTTTTATCTTTTCCTGTATCTCAAAGAGTTCGTTTCCTTAGAAATCCGACTCTTCCTCTTCCTCTGCGTACCGTGTACGTGAAGTCACGGGGCACCCGCCTACACTGTTGTCAGTGTAGGCAAGCTAGTACTGAAGCAGTACTAGCTACCGGTGCCCCGTTACATCACCCCTCAAGATGTTCGACGGATCTTTCGGACTGCTGGGAAGGGAGAATCATCAAAAGCCCTCATCGACCTGTTGGAATCACGTGAGTGATAAACGTGTCAGAAAGATACTCCGCGCGTCATTAAACCTGACCTTCTCGAAGCAACAACACACACCCAAGCTTAAGAAATACTGCAACGCTAACCACCTGGGTTGGGCAATAGAGCGAGTGTCTTGGGGATTCAAATGGCAGCAGGTTTTCTTCTTTGACGAGAAAAAACGTGTAAAAACGGGCCCGAAGAGTTCCATTATTACTGTCATGATCTTCGTAAAGAGCCTCAAGTCAACTCGACCTGGCAAATGTGAGGTGGCTCGGTCATGGAGTAGGGGCATTTTCGGCAGCTGAGTATTCAGAAATTACAGTTCTCGAAGGTCGCCTAAACAGCGCGTGCTACTAACGAACACCTTTCCAACTCCTGCTTCCGTTTGAACGGGCCAAATATCCAATGGGGTACGTCTTCCGACAAAACAACGCGTCAATTGATACGTCCAAATGTACCAAAATTTGGTTTCAGAACCATTTTATCGCCTCTATGTCCTGGTCAGCAAAGTTTTCTGATCTAAGTCTAATTAGAATATATGGAAGAGTCTTGGACGTCTCCTGTACGCTAATGGAAGACCATTATTCGGAAGGGCAATGTTTGTTTGCCCTGAGAGAGTGCGAGACTTTGTTTCTCAACACCCTTGTTAAAATGGCAGAATCAAAGAAGAATCGTTGCGTCGAATTTATCATGAGGAACGAGAATAATAAGCACTTTAAATCACGCGAATGCAACGTTAGGACATAACAGAAAATAATTTTACTCGGTGAACATATACCAATATCCAGGAACATCTTGGTATTTTCATTTAGCCGAGTTGTATGTTACAACCATTGTGAGTACTGTGACGTCTGGTATTACACCTAATGTATTGAGTGGGGACTCTGCCGCCGCAATTTTGGGTTGGTAGGGTCATTTGGAATGTTAAGTAAAGGTTTGATTATGCCAATGTCAGTTACAGAGGCTTTGAGTGCCCCTGATGCAAAGAAATGGATAAAAGCTCTTGAGATTGAAGTATCAAGAATTGATGCGGAATCATGTATGGTAGCTAGTATATCGGCCTTATGGAGTTGTGGTTTTAGGAGTGAGTGGGTCTTCCTCCGGAAATGAAATGCGAAAGGTGAAGTGTGCCAATATCACATGCGAATCACGATAAGATATGTCAGCAAAAAAGTGGTATCACCTCTTGGGATACCTACGCTCCAGTAGCAAAGACTGAGTCGTTGAAATTTGTTTTGCTTCTAGCTCAGTTGTTGGGCCTACCGAGTAGCCAAATTAATTGTGTAACAACATTTTTGAATGGACCTCTCGATGGTGTCGAGATTTACATCGAACAGTCCGGTAACTTTAACGATGGTTCCGTTTGGGTTTTCAAGCTGTTACAAAGCCTATATGGCTTAAGCCAAGCACCCCGCATTTGGTATAATGCTGGACAAGTACTGAGAAATTGTGGTTTCCGTCGTACAAAGATGGATGCAGGTATATATGTGCGAACAAATGGAAGAGAACAAGGTATAAGTTACCGTATACGTGGATGATATGTAAATTGTTGTAACTGAGTCCTACATTGAGATGGTTTAGCAAAGCTTCGGAGCATGTTACTAATCAGAACTTGGGTCCTGTGAAGCATCTGTTGGAATGGAGATATCATACATGTCAGGGTGTAGCTTGTCAATTTCACAGCACTGCTACATTGAGAATATTTTGGAGCGGTTTTAAATGACGAATTGTAAACCTGTTCCTACCCCACAAGTACAAGGCAATTTTCCGATGACTAGAGAACCGGATGTGGAACCGCTGTGTGTAAACCAAAATCCAGATGTAGATTATCGACAATTGTGAGATCGTTACAATATTTAGTCCAATGTACGCGTCCAGATGTTGCCATCGCGGTGCAAACTTTGGAAGTTTTCCTATTGTTATACAAGAGAGCACTATGTGTTGGCTTACAGGGTGTTCCGTTATTTGAGAGGAACGTCAGACTACGGACCCCTTTGGACATTATCTGACAAGATGAAAGTGCAGAAGGAGGTGTATGTGAATGCATCACGACCTAAATCTGATATGCAGATTGTGGCATATGCGGATGCTGATTCGGGGAATGAATGAGATGATCGACGGTCTATGACCGAGATTGTACTGTAAATGGAGGGTTGTACTTACGCATATACAAGCATAAACAACGATTGGTTACTGATGATACGTGCTGTTTAGAATTCATGACTGCGGTTGAATGCAGCAAGATGATAATGCGCACGCAGAATATGTGTAAATAGCTTGGGGTGGCTCACAAAAGAACGATTTTGTATGAAGATAACCAAGCGGCAATAAATGTGATTGAAGCGAACACAGGGGACTACAAAGTGAAGAGTGTCGATCTCAAGTACCACAAGATACGAGATTAAGTGGAGAAAGACGCGTTTTCTTTGGTGTAATGCCCGTCAGAAGAGATGCAGGAAGACGTTATAACCAAGCCTCTTGAACCTACGCAATTTAAGAAACTACGGCAGCTGTTAAATATTGTATCAGTGCCTACTACGTTGAAGTAGCAGCAACAAAAGTGGGATTGTGACGAAGTACATGATGTCGTGTCCCTGAATATAGTGTGCCTCAGTGTGATGCTGGGACGCATCGTTACAGTTGGTATAGTTACAACCAAGGCTTACACCTGTTGATGTATACTGTAGAGTCGAGGTCTAACAGAGGGGTTGTCACCTTCGAGGTTTTCCCTCATCAATCCCAAAGTCGCTCAGTGGGAAACAAGTGTTCCGTGTTATAAACCGTAATTTGTATTGCTAACGAAACAGAACATCAACACTTACCACCTATGCGTTGCGACAAATATACCTCGTTAAAAGAGCAAGATATCTCTTCTGCACACAATCGGTGTAGTACTGACTGTTTGCGCTTTACTGGTCAGTGTCCACGCACGCACACACACCTCCATAGTAATGTCTGAGGCACCGTCAGGAACCAGGAGAACAGTCCGGTGTGTTCCAGCAACCGTATCGGAATATAAAGAAAATGCGTCTGCAATCGCGTATTAATACACCCACCGCATGAGCATGACGTAGGCTGCCCAAGCGAAATCCATAGCGTGCAACAGCTTACTGCAGCGGTCCAGCACCTCACTGTAGTGCTACATTCCGTCGACTAAAACATAAATGGTGTTTCTTCTACGATGATTCAGATTCAAGCTTTAAAGTGGCATTTCAGCCAGCGTCAGAGTGTGCTCATCCGTGAATTGTCCCAGCATGTTGCAGCAGCCGTTGCATGAGCACCATACGTGCGGCTCGATTATCCGTTTCGAGATACGATGTTTGTCATAGCTGATATTCAAGGGTTATCGAGCGACAGATGGATGTAAAAAAATACCGGTATTTACCTCTTTCGCTCGGCACTGCACCGGCACAGATCGCGATGGCCAAGTTCTTGAGCTCTACCGCGACGCTCACAGTCGTCGTTGATGCCTCGCGCCTGCGACACACGCGCCGCTGTAACGGTCGTGCAACCTGCTCCTGTGAGCTGCGCATCCAGAGCGCCTTTTTCCAGAAGACACTGACGGATATTGTCGCGCAAGGCAAGAAACGCCGAGCGGGTGAGCGCAGGCCAGCGGCCAGCGTGGCCCACGTCACGAAGCGCAAGTACCAGAGAGTGAGCAACATCCAGCAACTGTCTATGGAGCTGAAGGTGCGCATCTCAGCGTTTCTAGCACCTCGTGCGCTCGGTCGACTTGGAATGGTGCGTGCAGGCACGTCGAGCTTGTCGAGCTGGTGGAATCCAGTCGCATGTTGTTGATGTTGTGGTTGACGTGAGTTGTGGTTATATATCTGATAGATTAACAAGAAATTTAGACGGGACGTGGATCTCATAGCCAAGCTGATGATGGAGGAGTTTTTAGCTGAGGCGCCACTGCACAAACTGCTCAAGCAGGAGAGACCTACGACGACCGAGTCGTGGTCGCAATTCATGCACAAACAAATGACGTGTGTCCACAAGATCTTTGTGTATTATACTGGCTACAAAACCGGCGCAATGCGGCAGGAGTCCCCGCATTGGGCGTTTGGCGTTATCGATGTCGATCCAAACGAACCATATTGTAGTATACTGCCGAACACGTGGACGTTCCATGGGCATACCCCTTGGCTTCAGCGGCGCAGTAACGGAAGTGGAGGTGAGTGGCGACTGGCAAAGAAGTATACGCCGAAGAAAGCACCGTATGACTTTTTAACGCACGTGAAGTCGTGGGCGAGCACGTTACGGCCTGGATCCTTGCTAGCGATCGCCGTAAGTTGCTATGTCTTATAATTTCTTTCTTTGACATAGGCGGGCTACCATGCTAATATTGACGATGTGGTTTCGATGTCACTGAACGAATAGTATAAAAACGCAGGATGTCTAGAACCAGCGTGGTGGGAAGCGCAAGCTTGGTATCTTTGGCGCGGTGACGGCAAGCAATGTAAGAGACCTTTTGCCCCAGCTTAAGTGACATCTTCAGATAATTACTACTTGTCACGCGATTGCTGTTGCAGATCCGGCAACCGTGTTTGATCCCGAGACAGAGGCTCATTTACACGTGCGCCCAGGTGATTTGATTGAACACTTTAGGGTGAGTTTCTTTTGTGCTCTTTGCATAAGTATGACGTGTCTGACGTGTCTGACGTGTTGACTTTTTGCTTATTTATGGGTAGACACATCCCGCTGCATGTTATTGACGTGTCAACAAAACCCGGAGCATTATGCACACGATGTGCTAGCCGATACAGGACTTTTTGGATATTGTCATGTAGACAGAGGACATCCCATGTTGTAGCGCAGTAAAGCTTTCGCCACTGTGAGCCGACGAGTTTACATTGTTATGTACAGATTGACTGCTTTGCAGAAGCGAGCAGACTTTACAAAACGATTCGCACTATTGATGGGCCA